>JAOXNT010133226.1:0-11130 GCA_028565815.1 Cletocamptus dominicanus | reverse complement strand
AGGGCTAACAAGATCACGACAAGTAAAGTGGTAAAAACACTAAATCCCAATCTCGTCAATTGTAGCACAAACCCCTCAGGGACATTGTCCTTAAGGATATAAAGCGCTAAAGCTCCAGTAATAGGAAAAAATATCAATGTTGATAACCAATTGTAAAAGCTCACACCTACAATATCCGCTATTGAGACACCATTGCGATGTAAGATATACCATTGCGCCGGTCCGCCCCCACTCTGCATCGGCGTCACAGCACCCATAAATATATTTGCCAAGTTGGCATCAAAACATACACGCTGCGATATACCCGGCACAAACTCCCGTACAAAAATGTGGTTGCGCAGTCCCCCAATATACAAGTCATTGAAAATGAAAATCAAGCCGAGAACAATGTACACTATATTGATCTCAGTCCATAGCTTGAGACTAGCAAGCCCATCATTGTAAAAGAAAATACCCGTAAATGCCAGAATCGTAATTATTAAAAAAAGCGCAACGCCTCTTCTTATTAACTTGGGATTGAAGATTGCTTTTTGGCTTAGCGTATTCGATTGCGTATTTTGTTCGGGTCCTTGATTATTGAGCTCCATCACTGATCCATTTTTTTATTAAGTGGTGTACTGCAACGGAGCGAATTGGCGAAGAAAAAGCACCACTTCGATTAGTTAGCACTGGAATATGCATGTGCTCCCAATGCAGTGAACCATGCGACCCTTTATGTTCTGGTATCTCCCAATAATCGCGCAAATCATACCCTGTAGCGGCACTGATCACTACATCCCCCGCTCTGTGACTTTGCATCAGCTGGTGACACTGCCAAAGTGCATCGGGATAGGCTGAGTCGAAACAATATTCGAAGGCACTATTATAATCCAAATACCCAGCTGTTTCGCCAATGCCTAGGACGTCATTTGTTTCAGCCTTGTAACTTAGTGCATTCCCTTTCACTAGTATCTTGGCATCACCTTTTGATGATTTTAGCTTATAGCCATCTGTCCCATCACGCATGATCACAAAATCAATTGCATCCTGAGCCACCAAATCCATTAACACACTCTTATGTTGCGACATGAGAGCTGAATAATGGTAATCTTCTTTTCGATCCAAAAAACTGATACTAGCAAAAGAGTTACCCGAAATAAAAACCGACACATTGGGTCGTAATGTTAGTATAGTAGGATATTCCAACACACGATAGCCGTGCCCTTTAAAAAAGCTGCCCAAGTCCAAATGCGAATGCGTACTACTCAAGCCATGATCAGAAGCCATTACAATCATAGTATCTTGATATTCACCTCGCTTTTTCAATGCATGTACTAACTCACCGAGGCTATCGTCGACTATTTTATAAGCTTTGTGGGTGGTATTGGGATCATCGTAGTGATAAGTATGGGCATCCCAATCAATGCTCGGAAACACAGCAAAAGTAAAACTAGAGTTTCTATCCAATGACTCCATCAATCGCTGATGCCCCGCACGATCTACCTTGTGATGTTCATGCTTGAAATGTGCATTAAAGTACAAACCCGTTTTACCTTTTTGGGTGACATCATTATCGGGTTTTACACCTTTGGTGATCATATTGTATATATTGATACCATCTCCATAGGTTTCGAATAGAGAAGGATAAGCAATATTCATGTCATCATTAAAATATTTAGCCTCATATCCACAATAACTACGCATAGCATTGCGCGAAAATCGATTTTTCTTGAAATACTCCTGCTTATCAAACCAACGAATACCCGTAATATGGTGATCGCCAGGAAATGCCCCCGTCAAAAAAGGTAAATATGCCGGTCCTGTAGTAGAGGGAAAACATGTCGTCCCTTTGGTAAAACTGCCTTCCTCCACTAAGTACTTCTTAATATTCGGCAAGTAGCCATTATTCACCAATCGTTGTAGTACATCCGGTCTAGCACCATCTATCAGGTAAAAAATAACTTTATTCTTCCGCATTAGCTTATAGGTTCAATAATTACTGCAAACATCAACAATTATTCATTTTCAAGTAAGTTTTTTCTATTTTTTAATTTATTTTAACCTAGCAATTTAATTACCATAACATTTGCCACAAATTACTTTTTAAGTGCCAATATTCTACATCAAAGCACATATCTTGGTGATTATTTCATTCCACAGTGGTAGATATCATACCTTTTTCTTTGTTTTGCTAGTCTGATCAACATTCGACAAAGATTAGTCGCCATGTAGCGCTTAATATATTAGCTTTGCCGTGCTAAAGAAATCAGTTACTAAACGCAATTACTATAATGAGTTTAAAAGATTTTGTTGCCGTCAGTGGCAAACCTGGCTTGTATAAGCTATTGAATACCAGAAATAACGGATTGGTGGTAGAGGATATCGACACGGGTAGATCCCATTTCTTTTCGATGCGCAAGCACCAATTCACACCGATGGAGACAGTGGCGATTTACACCGAAGAAGATGCCATCGAAATGAAAGATGTCTTCCAACGCATGAAAACCATGGAAGAGGCCGACACCCCTCCACCTCCCAACAACGCCAAAGTTCCTGAGCTATTCGATTACTTTGAAGATGTAATTCCCGACTATGACAAAGATCGTGTCAGCATCGGCGATGTCCGTAAGGTCATGAAGTGGTATAGATTTTTGGCGGATCGAGACCTATTAAACCCATCAGAAGATACAAACGAAGAAGAATAAATTACGATCAACGCTATGTCGTTGCATCAACCTCTTAAATAGTCAGACGAAATAATAAAAAGTCGATCAAGAGATCCTAGATAATACGGTATTTATCTCACTGCGCACTATTCTTGTAAAAGAAATCCAAAATGCTCAGATCAGCAGGATTGAGTCACGAGATAACTAAAGCACGGATATCACGGATCAAAGCCCTATATGAAGAGGTAGATTGCTATATACAACTCTTAACAGAGAAAAAACTATTTCAAAGACAAGGTGCTGAAAAAGAAATATCCCAAGATAAAAGAATATATCGCCTTGGGAATGAGAATATAGACCGCATTATCGATTAAGGGGTTGACACGACATCAACTATTACGCTTAGCCTAAAGACAGCGGTAAGCGAGGTTAGAAGCGAAGTGGTATGGTGTTTTAATAAAAATGGATAAAAGCAAAAAGTGGAAAATAGGGTATATCGTCATTCTACTGGATAGCCTGCAGGATGACGATATACACTGTGGTTAACGGCGTATGACCTCTCTATGGCAACTAGAGACCATCAGGTCAATAACTCAAAGGTGTATATACGAATTTAGTATCGCCTTCAACTTTTTGGAGAAGTTTTTCTTATTGTCCGGCATAACATGTCTATTGTAGTAAAAAAGGCTGTATTAGATGCATCTAATACAGCCAAAATACTTAGATTTTATTATTCATTACAGCCATTGACTTGAATTTCAATTTGTGAATTTACTTCCACCTCAAATGCTGGATATAAGGCTGTACCTTGCCTAGCATCAAATTGAATATTAGCCCCGTTAGGGATATTGATATCCGTGCCTATAGTCTTATTAGTTTCATAACGCAACTGCGTGTTTAACATCTGTGTATTATTGCTTCTCATCAGTATGATATCATTATCGCATTCACTAGTTACATCTATTGAGGACGGGCATTGAGCAGAATCATCAACATATATGGCAACCATATTTGATTCTAGATAGTCGCAACATGTAAAATTCCGGGCACACCGCACATAATATGTATTCTGTGTTACAGTACCAGGGTCTATAAAAGGCTCCACTTCGTCTGGCACAATATGCCAGATTCTACCTACGTTATTTTCCGTCGGAACGTATGGCACTTCTGGGCTAATTTCCTTCGTACTCATCATCCACATATATTCCACGAGACCACAGGCACCCTGTATAGATTCTGACTCTTGTATCGGATTAATATCACAACCACTTGGCACACGCAGTCTTTGCTCACCTCCAATGGATATCCTTCCAGCTGATGCCAGCGCTATGCATTCATTAGCATAGGTAATACGTTGCTCTATGTCATTCAGTGCATTGCCACAATCATCCCTAAAGGTATAGCGACGTATCATCGTACGCTCTTGGCTAGTACCCTCAGCACAATCATCCGCTGGCACTGGTAATAGTTCTTCAGTATAGCTTACTCGTATCGATGTGCCACAGCCATCGGAGACAACACGACCAGTAGCCGCGGCTAATTCTGATACCGTCGCATAAGCTTCTACAACTTCGCACGAAGTACCACTAATCGTCACATCCCAATCGCTAGCACTAATCACCGGCGCACTATCATCCTCAACCCGCGCCTCACGTACCAAAGTATCAGACAATCCACATGGATCATAAGCGATATAGGTATATCGCTTGACGAATGAATTAGTACATACACTGTCTAACGTCTCTATCATCGTATCTACTCGCGTGACACGACAGTTATCACTCACCTGATAACTACCAAATCCTATATCCGCAGCGCAACTCAAAAATACTGTCTCGTCACCATCCTCAAAACTTGGTGCCGTGTTGTCTGCTAACCGTTGGATCACTACCTGAGTATCCATATTAGCACATACATCTGTCAGTATATACATCGTCTCATAGGTCAAATCATTCTCACAGACATAATCGCGTGTCGATACTATTGTATCTATTCGTAATAAGCTACATATCGACCGCGACATATTGACGGGCGGATAGCTTACCAACTGATCCTGACAATTGATAGGGTTAAACTGTGAAGTATACCCATCACAAGACGAATTACAACTACCACTCTCTTCGATCCGCGTGTTGTTACTTGCATATACTGCTATCCTGTATTCCTCCCCCTGAGCTATCCATACATCGATCTCATAAATACCTGGCGATACCTCAGTCAGTGTTTGATCCACGATTAGTGCAGTACCGGCCGCATCGTACAAGCCCTGCGAACCAGCAGCATCCATACTGACAGTGAGCCCCTCAGCACTCTCGATCACAATCCGCTCATGGTAATAATATACGCCACCGATGCGGTAGTTCAATGGATTAGCACATGAACACGGGTCCTCTATTACTAATGCCAGAGGCGTAAGTAAGATAACAATAGTTTCCTCACATAGGTCTGGGATATTCTCATCGCATACCCGTAGACATATGGTATCATCACCCCGGCTAACTCGCTCTATATCCACGCAATTATCTGTTAAGACATTGGATAAGTACCCCTCCCCATTGTCACAGATAGATACTTCACCAGCATTTGGTAAGCGACTCGTATCTATACATACTCTTTCGGTACTATCTACAGGTATAAGCCTTATAATCGTGTCGGGCAACGGCGTGATTGTGACAATACCTATTGTAGTATCACAGATTCCTTCGCGGCATGCCACAACACATATCGTATCTGTACCTATATAATCCGGATCTGGACTGTAAGTCACACACTGATTATCTTCCGTAGTAGTGCCATTGTCACCTGCATCACATAGCTGTATGCTATCAGCCATAAAGCCTCCTAACAAACTCGTATCACATATCGTCCATACAGTATCTTCGGGGATAGTTTGATAGATGGTATCGATACCACATTCTATTCCTACAACTTCTACTGTATCATATGTCACGCATCCATAGATGGACAGCTTCTCCACATAATAGGTGCTTATGCCCTCAGCAATAGTCACGACAGGATTTCTAACTAAAGAATCAATGGCTGGCACATTAGACCAGGATACTTGGTCTTGTGATGAAGTTGTAATTTCAATAGACCAATTATTAAAAATTCCAGGAACCGGATTATTTCTTATCATCAATGTCCACTCACCTGCTGCAGACTCTCCGTTCAGATCGGATAGGCTACCCGCCGGTTGATATAACATGCCCCCTACTCGCGGACATGGTAATGATGTCAAAGTAGACTGATCATCAAAACCTATATCATAACCTCCCGGAAAACAAAATGATCCCCCCGACACTTGTAAAGGTACTATGGTGCCCGAAGGACTCCGTAATGATATATCCATAAAATGTGTAAACCGAACTCCAGTCATATTGATTACAGGGATATTGACGTCCACAATACTGGGATCACCTGGTATATTAGCTATTGTAATCGGTATATCGACTTCCCGATTAATCGATATGCTAGTCCCCTCGTAATTAAACGTTTGGGTATTGTTATTGTTTCTGTTAGGTAAGTTATTACCAATACGTACTTGCTGACCTACACATCCATATCGATCAATGCCTGCATCAGCTGGTTGTTGATCAACAATAATTGATACATCCTGACTTGTCTCACATCCATAATACTGCCCTGGTCGCGCTCGGCGCAAAGCAGTTCGTACCGTATATGTCCTGTTTTCTGACACGGTGGCCACGGGATCTATTACATCCGTAGCATCCAATCCCAGTGCCGGCGACCACAAAAACTGTAACTGGTTGGCCGTATCCATAACAGAAGGAGTCAGCTGGACAGTCCCTGAATTACCACATATCGATGGGTCATATATAGGCTCCACAGCTTCAATATAGTCAATAAATACAGTCTGACTAGCACTACTAGGACATGTATTATTCTCACTTTTGGTAACCGTTAACGTAACACTCATCTCATCATCCGGTGCAAAACCTTCGGTATTCGAGCCTAGTTGTAATATGGCATTAGAAGAATTAGCGTTAATAATATTCTCTCCATTCTGCCCCTCGCCTCTAACATCCGCTGGTGATAAGGACCACATATACCCTTGACCTGCCTGCGCCTCTACCGTTAAGGGTATTTCTGTTGCTCCAGCACAAAAATATATGGAGTCCAGCTCAGGCAGCACAATAAGCTCCTCATCTGTAAAACTCACTGTAACAGATGCCGTTTCCACACAATTGGTAACTGTATCGATGGCCGTCAGGGTATATACTGTCGGTGCCGTTATCATTACATTAGGATTCAAGCAGTCCGTACAACTCAATCCCGTAGACGGTGACCAACTATACTGTAGGTTATCACTGCCTGTGACCTGCGGTGATATCATGACGGAATCTACGCATTGCTCGACTGATGGAATTTCTAATTCTATATTTTGTTGATAGACTGTTACCGTATCAAGGTCGGTACAGTTCGTATTAAGATCTACTACCTCCAGCACTATATCATATCTTGGTGCATCAGTAACTGGTGTAAAAATGGGGTTAGACACATAACCATTGGGACTTAAACCAGCGACAGGTTGCCATATATATTGTATTCCTTGGCGCTGGGGTTCGCCCAACTGCACACTTTGACCTATACATATTGTTGTATCGTTTCCGGCAAAAGCAGTCGGAGGTGTATCATCACTGACGGTAACGGTATAAGAGGCATTTACTTCACACCCATTACTATCATCTCCAACAAACGTATAAGTAGTCGTGGTACTAGGACATACCGTTGCCACAAGATCTAGATCAGACACACTCACAATACTATTAGAAGGCTTCCAAAGCCGCTCCCCAAAACCTATGTTGCCAGTCAAATAACTAACCGTCAGTTCGGTACAGGTGCCTGAGCAGATCGTACTAGAGCCGTTAATTTCTATTTCGGCGGGAGTGTTCACGACTACCTCGACTGTTGATGTACGGACACAACTTATACCGTCATCAACACTCAATGTATAAGTCGTTGTTCCCGTAGGACTAGCGACAGGGTTAGCAATATTGGAATCACTTAATCCCGTTGATGGTGTCCATGAATAGGTAAACCCTGCTTGCGGTTGTGGTCCTATTGGTACAGCATCACCCGCACATATCCTATGTTGCCTAGTCATATCTATAGTAAATGCTGGCGAGACGACAACCGTGTCGGTACTGGAGCATCTAGTACTCCGATTGGTGACGGTCAAAATATAGGAAGTAGTATCATTAGGCTCTGCTGTTGGCTGCGCAATTGATGGATTACTCAGGCCTGTCGAAGGCGTCCATTGATAAGTATGGTTACTCAGTCCTGGTGTGCCAATTACCACTCCTGTATTACATACATTGACATCAGGCCCAGCATCTACTGCAGTGTTATTGACCTGTATTGTAATAGAATCTTCAAAAGTGCACTGTCCATTGTCCACCGTTAACTTGTAGGTAGTTGTATTCTGTGGAGCAAAAATGGGACTCTCCAGAGTATTATCATTAATATGCTCATCAGGAGTCCATAGGTAGGTATAACCTGGCGCAGGTTGAATCGATAATTCTATAGAGTCTCCACGACAGATTATTTCCGTAGAACGAACGATCATATTAATGTGATTAGATACATTAACTGTAACCGCTAGTGTATCTACTTGACAATTGATAGAATCAATAACCACCAGTGTATAGGTCGTTGTATCTAACGGGTAGGCTCTCGGTTGGGCGCATTGTTCACATGACAAACCCGTCCCTGGCGTCCATTGGTATTGATAATTAGGGTTAGGGGCCGGACCTATCTGTACCGTGTCACCTGCACAGATACTTACATCATTGAGTGCAGGCAGCCCAATGGCTGTTGGCACAATCGGATTAAGTGTGACTTGGTCTATAGCTCGACACCCGGCGCCAGAATTGACCACTAAGGTATAGGTCGTTGGTTCTGTGACTGTAGCCTGAGGGTTAGGAGCATTAGGATCATCCAATCCACTACCGCCTAGCCATTGATAAGTATATCCAAATTCGGTACTATCAGTAGTCCCAATTGTTACAGTAGGTGTACCCGCTATGCAGTATGTAGTATCAGCACCAGCGTCTGCCGCAGGAGCTGTTACTTCCGTAAAATTCACGGTATCCTTGAATGTACACGTTCCGCCCAGCACGGTGTCGATAGCTTCTAAAAAGAAGGTAGCATCGCTAAATAATTGTGCACTTTGTACTGCTGCCGTCGGATCCTCTAATGGACCAGTAGGAGTCCATGAATATATAAATCCTGGTGCCTTGGGGGCTCCAAAATCGAGAGTGGCACCTTCACAAAAATCTTGATCCATACCGGCAGAAATACCCCCACCATAGACCACTACACTTTTATCAAAACGAAATACGCACCCTGTCAAATCATCCGTAACTTCTAAGGTATAAACAGTTGTCTCCGTCGGGAATGCTCGTGGATTAGCTATATTAGCACTATCTATAGAGCCCGTCGGAGTCCACTCATACGAAAAACCAGGTATCGCATCAGCGCCTATATTCAGCGTATCTCCAATACATATCGTATCGCTAGAATTATCGAACATATATGGCGTGAAATTCGGTGTATTAGCAGTATAGGTAGTTGTACAAAGATCTCGACCATTGAGGTCCGTAATAACTAAATCAAATGATACCGTACCGTATATGGTATCGATTATTTCTACTATGGATTGGCTCGTATTGCTCAATAGATGTAGACTATCTCCCTCCCATCTGAACTGAAAACGCGACGGGTCAACAAATCTACCAATTTCTACTGGTAATATCTGTTGTAGTCCACCTGAGCTACAATCTAGTGGGATATCGACATCATTTGCAGCGTTTGGACAATCACGGCAAATTGTATCTACTTGTTGTGTATAGCTACATGTGACGCCATTATGACTGACTTCTAATTGATAATTAGTATAATATAAAGGACTTACATAAATGATCGAATCATTAATAATATCTGGCGTAAGACTTGAAGCGTCCCCTGTTAGAACAGACCATTGGTAATCGTAATTGGTTCCTATGTCGGGCTCACCCAAAGTCAACGGAGGGCAAAGGGTGTCGTTATTATTCACAATGCTATTAATTCTACTACCTATTACATTTATAGTAACTGTATCCGTCTTGGCAGCACATACCTCATTCGAGTCGATCACAGTGAGTAGGTAGGTTATGCTCCCCCCATCGGGCGCCACAGATCCATTGAAGATAGGTTGTGCTGCAAAATTATCATCCAAAAAACCCTGAGAGCCATCAATAGCACGCCAAAAATATGTTGCTTCTGGCATAGCAGGAGATCCTAATTGGACATTATTCCCTATACAAATAGTCGTATCTCGACCTGCATCTGCAACAAGGGCAGGCACCACCTCTACATTGACAGTATCTCGCTGCGGGCACCCATTAGGGCCATTGACAGTAAGTTCATATTGGCTCATAGTCGTTGGCGAGACCAATATTCGGGATGTTGTATCCGTTGATGGTAGTCCGTCACCACTGATCGTCCGCCACTGATAAGTAGTTTTGGGGAGGCTCTTAGTAGCAGCAGTACCAATCAGTACTGGAGTACCTTCACATATTATCTTGTCCTCACCCGCATCGATATCTAGGGCTGTAATCGTGACCTGGTCTACCCGCTTGCAGCCATTATCATCAGTCACCACCAGTGTAAATAACTGCCTTGGTCCACTAGGCGTAGCTACGGGGTTCGCTAATGTGGAATCGTTGAGCTCATTGGCGGGACTCCAAGCGTATGTATAATTACCCGCACCACCCGTAGCTGTAGGAGCACCCCCTAATGTTACAAATCCTCCATTGGGACAATAATACTGTCCTTCTATACCTGCCTCAATAGTCGGGGCCTCATCTCCACTGACACGTAATACGTGTACATTGGAAGTATCACTATTATTGCATTGCCAATTGGCTATTCGTCTGAAATAAGTTATAGTTGACCTGGGCTCAGGCTCGTAGTCTTTGCTAATAGCAGCATCAATATTAGTCCAGTTAATACTATCTGTAGATTGCTGCCATTGATAATTGACGACATCCAGTGACAGCAGATTATCATCACTACCGATGATTGTAGTCGGATTTCCCTGCTGACAGACCAACTGTTCTGCTGGAGTGATATTATTAGGCATCGTATCTAACTCCGCTACACAAGCTAATTTTACCACCCAATAATCGAGTAAACTTGTTGCATCGGCACTAACTATAGGGTCTTCTGATTTTATATCATTGGCTGGTGAATTAGAAGCTCCTGCAAGAATATACCCTTGATCAGGAGTTATCTCAATATCATATAAGAAATCACTGCCACCAAGCACATCAAAACTTTTTTCCCACTGAAGAACACCCTGCGGACTGAGTTTACATATTTTATAATCTTCTGCAGAAGCGGTGGTGTTTCTTTTCGTTATTACAGGACCACCATCTGGTCCCAGTGTCATCGCCTGGGAATAATAACTTGTATTGGAAACCAA
>JAOXNT010133115.1:0-11136 GCA_028565815.1 Cletocamptus dominicanus | reverse complement strand
TCCATATCAAGGCCCTTATCAAGTCATTGCCTGTGGTCTGAAAACATTCCTTCTTGAAGTCAACAACTGGACAAACATCAACGTGGTTTGCCATCATCAGACTTGGCTGTAAGAGCCAGCCAGCTGACAAGTAATTTGATCAAACTTTTCAGTTGCATAACCATATCCAAAACTCCAAAGTACAACTTTTTGATTAATGAAACAGCCCTAAAATTGGTACAAATCAAAGGAGCACATCAAAACCTCTATATGAAATTGAAATTGGGCTTGAGGCCGCTGCATCCCTGAGGGAGGGCCATTCAAAGGTTCATTTCCATCTGGAGGCATGGTTGTGCAACCAAATTGTCTAAATAGTTACTTTTGAGGACCTGAGAATCTCTTCTTTTGATCTTGACTTAAAAACCATCTTCTCAGATGGCCTCATTTTGAATCTATTTTGGTAAATGAGGTAGTTTTCAGATTTTGATGTAAATGTAACCAAAGATACAAAATTGTTTTTAGAGTTTTAAAATATTTTTGTTTATTCCATGTATACATATTCCATGTATATATACACTATACATATCCACATAATATTCCATGTGCAAAATTGGTAAAAAACAGTCTCTCTGGACTTGGCTGAGATGCCTTGACAGACGGAGATGCAAAACTGAAGTAGAAATGGGAGGTCAGATATACGCAACTCTAAAGGAAAGAGCATTGGCGATGTGCAACATTGGTAAAATCAGTCTCTCTGGACTTGGCTGAGAAGTTTTGACGGTCAGAGATGCAAAACTGAAGTAGAAATGGGATGTCAGAAATGCGCAACTCTAAAGGAATGAGCTTCAGCCATGTGCGACATTGGTAAAATCAGTCTCTCCGGACTTGGCTGAGAAGCCTTGATGGTCTGAGGTGCAAAGCCTTGGCATATACTGTATAAGTGCATCATAAGTAGAATCAGACTTTTATATATTAATATATCATCAATAGTACTTTAATTCTCTTTACAAGGATTTCTTGAAGTAGAGCACTTGTCTTTACTTGAGTTTCATATCTTCGATGGAACACATATCAGTTTTACAGTTTTGCATCTCCGACTGTCATGGATCACCTGACAACAGACTCAAAGATGTGAAATCTAAGTAACTAAGTCAGCTGTTGATCGAAGATGTGCAACTGTTAATATAAGTTTCACATCTCCAAGTAAAACGTGATGAAACCTGTCAGAAATTTTCCAACTGGAGTTGCGCACTGCTCCCCTTTTTTTTAACTTTTGCATAATTTTATCTTGAACACTAATGAAGCAAAGCTCCAAGAAAACATTTCCATCATAGAAAAATTCTTTTAAAATTTTTTTTCAAGTACTTACATAACAGGCCAAAAATGATATCCTTTTTCAAGAAAACATTTGCCCCTTGAATTGAAGCAGGCCTGGATGATTTCTTAAGCTTTGCACCCATGAGTTTGGTATCTAAAACATTTAAGATATGTCTTGTCACTCTACAGGATATCTTTCTCATACTCAAAACTATCACAAAAAAATGGTTTTCCTCCAACTTATTCATTAAAAGTTATAATTTCTGTTATCAATGATCATGATTAAGCAAAACAACAAGATTAACAAGGTTATAACCTTTAGCAATAAGCTTGAGAAGGTTTGGCAAAAAGTTTTTGTACAAGAACATATATATCTGAATTTGTGCAATTCCATAAGCATCCACCTTTCATTTGTTTTTTGTTGCTAAATAAGCTTTTTATTTGTTGTAAAAAAAAGAGACAGTTCAGTGTTGATTTTTTTTGGTGACAAGAAAAAATATTTGGTGCTGTTTTGGTGCTATTTTTGGTCAGTGAATGGGCAATAACTGCTAAAAATAAGTTTTTACTGTCATCTGTTGTTGTTGACATCATTTCTTCTAATTTTACAAAATGCATGTCTTTATGCATAACATACCATTTTTGAGCAATATCATAGCACCTGATACACCTAATGTACGTGCTGTTTGTGCTGTGGATCCAATGAATTTGATGCCCCTGATGAACCTATTTCCCTGTTCCAAACACCAACAAAAGAAAACTTGATTTTTTTACCAAATAATTCTAGCTTGAGCAATAATTTTTTTTTTCTTTTTTTATTATTTTTTTTGTTTGTTTGTTTTGTCTTTTTTTTAGTTAGTTTAATTTCAATCAAAACTAAGGAATCCCTTTTGTAAAAACTGATGAAGAAAGTAAAAAAAAAATCTTTGTATGGACTATCATTTAGCTTAGATTCTATTCAAAAAATAGTTATTTTTAACTTTACACAAAAACTAATTTTAAAAGCGAATTTGACTTTGGGTTTAAACTACAAAGGTTAAAAGTTTGGTTTTTATGTGGAAATTGGAATTGGTATAAATCTACCTCAGAATAACAATATGGCATGATGGGCCTGTTCTGAATCTATGCAAAATCAAAAGATAATTCGTTTTTGATAATGAAGGTTAATATAATTTACTCGGAATTCCTGTGTTCACATGTGAGCGTACACATTGATATTTTGAGATACTTCTTTTGCTTATTGATTCCTAACCATCAAAATCAAATTCTCTTCTATTTTTTTGCATTGGAGAAAGGTATTTCCTTTCTGCATCCTTTGAGTGTAGCTTTCACTCCCTTAGTGTACCTCATCTCTCTCTTTCTCTTTGCATTATAACATGCACCAGAGGCCGCTCTAATACTCTATCTTCTCTTTGCTCAACTCCTATAAGGTTAGGCCAGGGCTCTTATAACAAGAGATACTTTCTTTTCCTGTGATTTTACTGCAATCTTTGTTTCCTTTTTCGTCATCTTTGGACGTCCTGAAGAGCAAGTATTCAAGAAGTCACTTTCAAAAAAGGATTTAATATGTTGTTTGCGTAAAAATAGTGGTAAATAGTAAAGAAATGAGCATTAAAAGTGAAGATATATGCACACATGAGGAGAGTCTAGCAAATATCACAGAAAAAAGTGAGTAAGTTCTATATGAATGGAAGTCTTGTGAAACATTTTAGCAAGCAGAACTTTTTTAGTTTTTAAGTGACATGAGAAGAGATTTTTAAAGAAACACCTATGAAAACATAATCCTGTTTTCACTTTGTGAGATTAATCCATGTACATTTATATACATTTTATATACATTATGTCAGAATTTTCATATTTTTTAGAATAGTACATTATAAACTGAAGGTATTGAAGTGTAAGAGCTCACTTAAGGTTCTTTAGTTAGTCCATACTTTAAGTATATTTTAAGTTTTCTTCAAATTCCAGGAACATGTTGGAGATATTTCGTGAACTTAGGGGCCTTCTCAGAGTCTCCCATGTCCACATTGACTCTTGGGTCTTCAGACTGCATTACAGGAATGATAAATGTGCATTCAATGAAATAAAGCATTAAAAATTTGTATAATAATCAGGTCATATTTTTATATTGTACAAAGAATTTTTAGAGAATTTTTTATTTTTAAAGCAGTTGTTGAATGCATACTTATTATCTCACATCAGTGTTACTACAACATGTCTTTTTGCTTTCTCCTTAATTGTATCAGCAAAGCAATACGTAGGAAATCCTATTGACTGTATCCACTCTAAGGATATTCCTGAAGAGGTGCTCAATACATATTGTTGGATACATTCAACATACACAATTCCCAGCGCATTTTGGAAACGAATTGGTTTTGATGTAGCTCATCCTGGTGTTGACAAAACATTAGATCCTGAAGAGCGTCGGTATCATAAGTACTATCAATGGGTTTGCTTCTGTTTATTCTTTCAGGTAAGAAGTCCACTCTTTAAATTTAACTATGAAATACTGGATTTTGATCAAAGATATGGTACCCATGCAATACTGTACACCCCTCTTGAACTCAACTCATTCATTGTGCTAGCACTTCCATGCATTCCAAAAGCTCCTTCCACTTGGAAAGCATTCTAAGAATTAGATGTAGGCAGATCAAATTTTTTGCTGTGTTTGAGATGATACTATAATCGGAACTGCATTTTGAAAGCATATTAGTAGCAAAACATATGGTAGGAGGAAGAAAAATAATTGAAAAAGAGCTTTCATATTTCAATGCAAGACTCTTACCTTTCCTATTGAGAGCAATTGGAAGATCTACAGGTCTTACTGTAGGTCTTCCATTCATGATGAATGGAAGGGATGGTTTTGCTTTACCAAATTGGGGAGAGAAAACCCACATTGATTCAAGTGCATTTTTGGAATTTTCCCCATTGGCATGGGGTCCACACATGGGGTACCCCAAGTGTTATTGGTTACCTCATGTTTCCCTTAATCAGAGGTTTGCTGAGGGACAAGAGGGCATAAAAAATTGCAGAGATAACATTTTGCTTTTGACCTACCAAATTTTTGATAATTGTTCATGAAAAAGACAAATGAATTTTGTCCTTCACAAAACTGTACAAAATACCTAATCAAAGTTTTTGGAACAAAAAAAAATGAGAGAGTGGTGACATTGGTCTGTATATTTTGGCATTTAAATAATTGGAAGTTTTGCCAAAGTTTTTGCTTCTATCTTCATTTGAACTGGCTTGGTCATTGTTCTTTCCCTTCTCTCTTCAATATCACTGAAGCAAGGAAAGGTAGAAGAAAAAATGGTTTCATTGACATCAACATCATGGCAAGTCAAATCCAAGTTGAAATAGAAAAAGCATCATGATTTACCAACAGATGAACAGAATATGAGGTCAGTACTACTTTTAAATTTGATAGATTTTTGTTACTTCTGTGTTTTCTGCAATCTCTACCTGTCTCTGATTGAGATGTAACAATAAATAATTCTTTCAACATTTCAGTTGCATGGATTCAAGATTCATTCATCAATGATGACACTGGTTTCCATTGCCAATATACTAATTGAAGTCTCAAATCCTCACAGAATGGCAAAAAAACACTTCAGATTTTTGGGCAAGAGAAATATAGTAGCATTTGACCCATGCATCATTTGCCACAATAGAATCTGACCCCCTAGAACTCAACCCATTTAGGATTTTGACCCAAAAGAATTCAACCTATAGAGGATTCAACCTGATAGAATTCCACCCATAGGATTTGATACATAGGATCTGACCCATAAGATTTTACCCATAGGATTTTACCCATAGAATTTGACACATTGGATTTTAACCATAGGATTTGGCCCATGGGATTTGGCCCATAGGATTTGACCCATAGGATTTGACCCAAAGAATGCAACCCATAGGATGTGACCCATAGGATCCATCAAATATCTGTTATAAATTGTTTTTGTTTGTTGAATGTGAATGTATAAATGAATGTAGATGATGAAGAAGATGGATTGATATTTTTTGAGCTTATTGCTGTGAGACTGAGCTCAATGCAAGTTACATACATACAGTATACATGATTGACTAAACAACATGTTAACTTTTGTGGGGGAAAAGAATGAGGTGTTGCATGAAAGAACATATGAAGAGAAAAAGGTAGTGTGAAGACAAGCTAAAAAAAATATCACATATTTGACCTATAGGATTCAACCCAAAGTGAATGTTATGTTGAGCTAACATCTAAAACCCATATCATACATATTGTGATGGGAGACTGATTTTGGAGTGATGACTGGTATAGGAATATGATTTGAAATTTTCCTTCAGTTGTTAGTGTCGCATGACAAGGTAGTTTGCAGAATTCTAAAATTTCTTCTGATTTGATAGCAGTTACCATTCCTGGAGTTATTGTTTTCTGTGCTTTGCTAAGGATCTGCTTAATTTGTCTTGGTGTTATCAGGTCTAAGGATATCTTTCTATGTGGAGCAGCCGAGACTGTTTGAATAGTTTCCCCTATATTCTCTAAAAGTTGCTCACTGGCTTCAAAGCATAAGTCTATCAAGGTGGATATACATTGTCATTGATCAAGTTGCTCTAAATGGTCTTGAGTTTCTTGGTCTATTTTAATCATTTTAACTATAGTGGTGTTAATTAAGTTTATTTGTACTTCTGCTGATTGATGTAGATGATGGATCATCTTGACTTGACTGGTCATTTCACTCCTAATGTTATCTATTTTGTATGATAGTGATTGTGTATGGAACCACTTTGCTATGCTAGCTCCTAATGTACCTAGTCCAGCTAGGGCTAAGACTACTGACCTTTTAGATTTCTCAATTGTTTTGGGTTGTTTGGTGAGAGTTATTAACTCAATGGTTTTTCTCTGTGCTGTAGTTTGTCTATCTTGAAGAAACTTTAATTGATGTGTCACACACAATCTGTCACTCTGGCTTTTCAGTTTGTCTGTTCCACAACTCAATGTGTTCTATTGGTTGGTTCAGTTGGTCTAGGTGCTTGCTGATATGGTTGTCTTTGATGGTTCCATGAATTAAGAAGTTGGTGGCATCATTGATGATGATGGTTTACTGGTGGAAAGTAGCTGAGGTGGTGTATAGTAGCCATTGGCTTAGGATTACAATTACTGTGATTATGTACATGTTGTCTCCTGAAACGTTTGTACATGATTGGATTCATTCTAGTGCAAAAGAAAGAACTTATTGCTTAGTTTACAGACCTGCTTTGGGTTCAGCTGTGATTTCTGTAATAGAGATGTGGTTGCTTTTACACTCATCTGTTGTGAACAAGTCTGGGTCATCTTCATCCATAATGTCTTGACTTAATTCTGTTTCTTGGCCAAATTCTTTTGTACCTCTGACTGTCTTGTTTAATAATCATACTTGCTTGACCTCAGAAGTGGCTATTCTTTCCAATATTATTTGTGCAATAGGCTTTTCTGGGGCTATGGTTACTGCTCCTGGAGTTGATTTGGTTAACAGGACTGTTATAGGTCCTCTGTAGTCAGAGTCTATAATACCTCCAACAACATGTACTCCTTGTATAGCCATACTTGATTTATTGCAGATTTGGCAGAACATGCCTTGAGGTATCTGCATAGCTATTCCCATTGTAACGATTTGATTTTTCCTGACGTTATTTTGCTCTTATCACAGGGCATAACTCATATCCTGCTGATCCTAGGGTTACTTGGTATGGCAAAGTTACATTGCAAATCCATTTTTTAGTTATCTCTGGATCTTTTGGCCAAAATATTTTAACCTTGAGTGTTTCCAATGGCTTCTTGTTTGGCTTTCTTGTAAAAATTGAATGAGCTAAAAAGTTTCCAAAACTGGTCTTTTCAGGGGTTGGTCTTGTGCCTAATTTCTTGAATTCAGACTGCTCCATTTCATCTGGATCTTCTTCTCTTAGTCACTTTTTAGGTGAAGGTGGATTTGTATCCATTATTTGTTCTTCTTGCTCATCTTTTGTTAGGTCAATTTCTTCTATCTGTTCTTCCATATGTGCTGGGCTTTGTTTTTCTTCCTGTTGTTCCTTTTGAAAAGTCTTTTTCTCAGTTGTTCCTTCATCAATAACTAATTTAGGTTCTCCTCCAAATATAGATGGTGATTTATTGATCATTTTTTCTGGTTTTGTGGGTTTTGGTAGTTGGGCAGGTGAAATTGGTCTAAATGGTGTAGATAATGGTTCTTGAAATTGGGGTGGATACTCCCAGTTTGGTTGGTTTGTCAGAGTTTGCTGATTGGTGGAAATTGTAGTTGATTTTCCAAAAGGGGTGTTGTATCTCTTTGCCATGGTCCAGGCAAATGTGCTTGGTAGTTTTGATAAGCCCCATGGTGTAGCTTTTGTTAGTTGATCTTTACTGACATCTTTGGTGATTTTTCTTTGGCCATCTCGTGAATTCTTCTCTAAAGTGATTGTCCTGTCATTGTTTATTCATAAGACTTTGAATGGGCCTCCCTGATAAATTGACATTTTTGTGATTCTCCACTGGCTGTCATATCCAATGTCTGATGTTTGAATACCCAATCTCCAGGTTGGATATTTATAGGGTTGGTTCCTTTGTCATAATGTCTTTCATTATCTTGATGACTTTTGAGCTGTATTCTGTTTACTCTGTCCATGACTTTCTTCATTCTCTCTAGAGCTTGTTTGACATCTGTTGGTAATTAGCTGGGCTGGGATCACTGGATCCTGTAGGTAGACCAAAAAATAAGGTGAGTAACCTATTCTAGACAATGGATTTAAAATCTTATGGAAGCTAAAGCTGGTGGGACAAATCTAAACCATTGACCAGGATGTGCAGATACTTGTTCCATTAGGGCTCTGATGGTTTCTTCTAGGGTCCTGTGTAATCTTTCTACTGGATTAGAATGTGGTTCAGAAGCTTGAGTAGTGTTGTGGAAAACTTTTAGTTTCTTTCAAGCTTGCTTGAAGAGTGCTGACATGAATTGTCTGCCTTGATCAGTAATTATTTTCATTCCTATTCCATATCTTGGAAAAAACTCATTAATTAAGGTTTTAATTATGTTTTCTGATGTGCTATTTGTCAGAGACCATGCTTCTGGGTACTTTGTTACAGCATCTTGTATTGTTCAAAGATATTTCTTTGCACCTGGTCCTCTGGCTGAAGGCCATGGTCTGACTATGTCTGCATAGGTGCTAAAACGTGATTGTGCCACTGTGCTAGTTTGGCCTAAAGGAACTTACTTCTACAGTTTTCTTTTCTTAGCTTGTTTGCATACTGAACATCCTTGAATAGCTTGATTGATGTGTTGAGGCATTCCTGGCCAATAGAATAGTCTTTTAGATTGCAAATACATTCTATATCAGCCTACATGTCCTGCTAAAGGGTGTTGGTGTAATGCCTTAATTATATCTGCTTTTAATGTTTCTGGTTTGCATAACCTAGCATTGTCTTGATCCTTGTACCATAATACTCCTTTTCTGATTTGTAACTTATTTTTGATCTTGCTGTAAGCTTTTAAGCTTGGTGAATTCAGCTTTTCTACTGTTGACTTTTCTTCCATACTAATGAATTCTAAAACTTGTTTGATGTTTTCATCTTTAAGTTGTTCTGCACTAATATCAACTTCAGGGTTGATAATTTGCTGAGCACTCTTATTCTGACTTTCATTGCTTACTTGATTGATGTCTTTTGTCTTTTTCTTCCTCTACATTTTTCTGGATAAGCATTTGCAATTCTTCTTCTTCTTGTGACTCTTTGTCACAATGACATTCTTGGATCTGGTCTTCTGTGGTTTCTTGACTTGCTTCTTGTCTAGGAAGGATCTTTGGATCAGTTTCTGTGACTCAGTCTTGGCAATCCACAAGGGGCTTTGAAATTTTCTTTCTTCTTGTTCGTACTGGTAAGGTTTCTTCATTTATTATTATACCTTTTGAACGGGTGATGGCATTGACTTCTGGTGACTTCTGGGTTTGCACTTGATTTTCTTTATTTCCTTTGTTTTGCTGGTTTTGTTGGTTTTGCTGGTTTTGCTCTTGGTTTCCTCCACCATTAACATTAGGTTTGTCCTCAAACCATACTTTCTTAAGTTGTTTTGGCAATTGAACTTTTAAGGTTTCATGCATCACTTTGTCTTCTGGTCTGAGACTTTTTGGGTTGGGTCTGTTTTCATTATCGGGTTTTCTGGAGAGAGCATCAACATTATTGTGCTTAGTGCCTCATTTATGTATGACCGTGAAGTTGAATTGTTGTAGGACATCTGACCATCTCATCAACTGTCCTGCTAGATTCTTAGATGATTTGAGCCTTTAAAGTGCTGCATGATCTGTCCTGACATAGAAATGTCTTCCTAGGGAAAGAATCTGAATTTTTGATATGCTAAAATTACTGCTAGTAGTTCTTTTCTCATAGTGGGGTAGTTTTGTTTGGCTAAAGATAGTGCTTTTGAGTCATAAGCAATCGGATGGAGTGTTCCATCAGCTTGTTCTTGAGACAATACCATTCCAATGGCTGTGTCTGATACATCTGTGGCAATGACAAATTTGTATTTTCCTGAGAAATCTGGTTGTGCAGATTTTTGACATAGAGTTTCTTTTTATCTGTCGAAGGCTTTCTGCTGTTCTTCACTCCATATGAATTCTTCATCCTTCTTGACTAACTTTTGTAATGGGGTTGCTATTTCTGCAAAGTTTTTGATAAACTTTCTATAATATGAGCACTTTCCTAAGAATGTTTGATATTCTTTCACATTTCTAGGTATCAGGCAGTCCTTGACGGCCTCTGTGAGTCTGTGAGCTAGGGCAAGTTTGCCTGTGGAGACTTTATGTCCAAGCCAGTCTGTTTCTGGCACAAAAAGTATAGTCCTTCCTGGGCTTATCTTTAATTTAGCCTTTTTTTTATTCTCCAGAGGAATTCTGTTAAACGGATTAGTGTTTCCTCAAATGTTTTACTGACTATTAAGTGGTCATCAAAGTAGCTCAAACAATGGTGTGCGTCATTCATTTCTCCAACTACTTTTCTCATGAGTCTAGCATAACAGGTTCCACTGTTCATGGCCCCAAATGGCATTCTCAGGAACTTGTAAAGTCCTTCTGGTGTTACCATCACTAGCTTGTCTTGGTCTTCCTTCTTAACTGGAATTGCTAGGTAGGCTCCTGCTAGATCTATGCTACAAAAATAATTATCTGGGCTGGTATCCTAAACCCAACTTAAAAGTTCGTACTAAATAGTTCAAACTATGCAACTAGTTCAAGATCAAACTAGCTAGACCAAACTTTGTCATATCCAAAACATTTTCTTTAGCATGACTTAATTCAGTTTGAACTTGATGAGTTCCGACTAAGAGTTTCCGGTTTCAAGATGATCATAGTTCGTCAGCTGACTTACCTACAGCTGCACTTCTGTAACTGCTGCAAGAATGAAAGAGCAAGATTGTGTTTATTAGTATATCCTTTTTTCATAGACCATATCATGATGTTCAGCACCGCCCAGGATCTGATGCTCATCAGCTTGTACAAAGAGAATCGTACTGATGTAGAGGGAACTGGAAATAGTGCTGAGACAAATTGGAGCAGGAATAAGGCATGGGAAACCATAACAACGACTCTGAACTCCAACACCATGGCAAGCTTCTCTCCAAAGGAAGTGAAGAAAAGATTTGCAAACATCAAAACAAACCTCAAGTAAATAAAAAATAAGTAAATCTCTGTTACAGTTATGGAAACTATTTTCTTTATTATTCCTTGTAGAAATAAACTCAGCAAACAAATCCTTCTTTGATCACAAACCGGTGGAGGACCATCCAAAGGTGTAAAGTTCACTCCCGGTGAACTTGAACTAGAAAAAATTCTAGGTGAAAG
>JAOXNT010133004.1:0-11138 GCA_028565815.1 Cletocamptus dominicanus | reverse complement strand
TATTTTGCAGAAAAAACAGCTCGGTATTAATTGTGATGTTGAAGAATCTGCCCTGATTCAGTTAAATAATTTTGATCGCCCCTTTGCGATGTAGTCATAGTTAAAGCAGGTAGTAGCAATATGCAATTTATAGATTTAAAAAAACAATTTGAAAGACTGGATACAGAAATTCGTGCTGGGATTGATAAAGTTCTCGAACATGGACAGTATATTATGGGACCTGAGGTTGCTGAATTTGAAGATGATTTAAAGAAATTCGCAGATGTGCCCTATGCTATCGGCGTTTCTAGCGGTACCGATGCACTGAAAATGGTGCTTATGGCTAAAGGGGTTGGGCCTGGTGATGCGGTTATTGTGCCTGATTTTACTTTTATTGCGACTGCAGAGGTGGTGAAATTACTTGGTGCAACGCCCATTTTTTGTGATGTGAGTGCGGATAATTTCAATATGGATATTGATAGTTTAAAGGCAGTCATTGACAAGGTGCAAAACCATACTGAGTTAAATCTAAAAGGCATTATGCCGGTTGATTTATTTGGGTTGCCTGCGGATTATACGGCGATTCATAATATTGCCAAAGAAAATGATTTGTTTGTGTTAGCAGATGCCGCACAAAGTTTTGGTGGTTCATTGAATGAAACCCGCGTCGGTAATTTAAGTGATGTAACCGCAACAAGTTTTTTTCCAGCTAAACCACTTGGTTGTTATGGTGATGGTGGTGCAGTATTTACAACTGATGAAGCGCTGTATAAATTAGTTAAGTCAATTCAGTTTCATGGTAAAGGTGAAAACCAGTATGATAATGTTCGTGTTGGTATTACCGGACGGCTTGATACAATTCAAGCTGCAATTTTACGTTGTAAAATTCGTATATTCAGCGATGAAATCAGTCAGCGGCAAGTCGTCGCCGAACGCTACAGTAAAGCATTAATTGAAGCGGTTATTACTCCAGTTATTCCATCTGGCTATCAGTCAGCCTGGGCGCAATATACCATTCGCAGCGAAAAACGTGATCAGATTAAAGCGCATTTGCAAAGCAAAGGTATCCCAACAGCGATTTATTATCCGTGTCCATTGCATGAGCAGCCTGCTTATCAAAGTGAATATAATAATTTAGTGCCGCTGGAGACTGCCAAGCAGCTTAGTACGCAAGTAATCAGTTTGCCGATGCACCCCTATCTTGAGCCGGAACAACAAAATGAAATTATTTCTGCGGTCGTTGAGGCGGTATCCTGATTTAATAATATATGTCTTCAATACTTGAAAAAAATCAATTACGCGATCAGGATGGGATCTATACACTTGCGGATGCGCAAACTGATTTCGGTTATTCTGACGGTCAGGAATCCGAGCGTTATCTTAAGCAGGTATTCAGTCAGGCCGATGATTTAGGTAGCGCTTCAGCGCAATTACAACAAAATATCATCGACTGGCCAAGTGAGTATCATTTTACCCATAAACGTGCGAATTTATTGCGTGGACTTGATCTAAGTCATTGTAAAAAAGTCCTTGAACTTGGTTCTGGATGTGGCGCCATTAGTCGTTATCTGGGTGAGCAGGGGCTTACGGTAGATGCGATTGAAGGTAGCGCTGTGCGAGCCAAACTAGGCCGTGAGCGTTGTCGTGATTTGTCCAATGTGCGCGTTATTAATGCGAATTATAATGACCTTGATATACCGCAGGGTGAATATGACCTTGTGTTGTTTGTGGGGGTCATTGAATATGCGTCCATGTTTTATCCGCAGGCGCAAAATGATTATGCTGCAGCTAAACAGATTTTAACTGCGGCAAGACGCTGGCTAGCACCCGGTGGCGTCGTTCTGGTCGCGATTGAAAATCGTTTAGGTCTAAAATATATTCTCGGTCAGCATGAAGACCACTATCATAAGCGCTATATCGGAATCGATGGCTATCGTCAGTCCGTTGGTATGGCGACGTATTCACGAAAGGAGTGGCAAGGTCTGGCGCAGGATGCGGGTTTTAGTGCGCTTAAATGTTTATTGCCTTTTCCGGATTATAAAGTGCCGGATGTGGTGTTGTCAGAAAATTATGTGAATCATAATGCGTATGCCTTTAATCATTTAGAAGGTGTGTTTGCGCGTGATTATAGTGGTGTGACTGAGCGCTTAGTTACAGAGCCGATGGCAATACAAGCGGCGACACAGGGCGGGTTTTTGAGCGATATCGCAAATTCTTTTTGTTTGTTGCTCGGCGATGATGGTAATGCGATCAATAAAATCGCAAACCTGGATTTTTACCATGGCCCGGTTATATCGCGGAAAAAACAGTATATTGTTGATACGAAAAAGCCGTCAGATTCAGAGCGTGTGTTAAAAAGGCATTTGTTTGACGCCTCAAAGGGTGAACAAGGTGTCGTACAGCAGACATCGCCACAAGACTTTTTTAAGGGTGATCTGTTATCAACTCGCTGGTTACGCAGTATATTGGTCTATAATGATTTAGAGCCGCTTAATCAACATTTTCAGCAGTTTTATCAGTATTTACAGGCGCTGCAAAATAATAACGAGCTTAAGATTGATGTCCTGCCCAATAATATTATTGTTGATGAAAACGATAATTGGCAGGTCTTTGATCAAGAATGGCAGCTATCAGAAGAATTAACAGCAGATTTTGTATACTTTAGGGCGCTGCTAAATTTTATAACACGTAACTGGTATATGATGCGTGAGTTTTTGGCTATTTACCAGTTTAATACGGTAAAGGATTTTATTCGTCATGGATTCGCCGTGAATGCGTTAATATTAGATGATTTTATTGATGCCTATATTGAGAAAGAAAAGCAGTTCCAGGCATTAATCGGTCATCAAAGTGATATCAATGCGCTGTTGCTCCAGAGCCTTGAACATAAGCGTACGGCTTTTGCGAATGCGACGCTAAGACTTTTTGGTGATAATGATAGTATTGAGCTTAAACAGCAGTATCGCCCTCAACAAGAAGCCGCTGCATTGCGCTTTAATTTGTCGGGCAAGGCCTTGGCGCTTAAAACTATAGAATTTATGCCATATGATTTAAATCATATGGGGGATTTGGGTTTTTTTCAAATAGAGCAAATAAAAATCCTTGGCGCTGATAATGTGCCGCTATGGCAAATTGACACGCAAGCTTTAGTATCTTCGGCAAAGGTAGACAATCTGGTTTATAATGAGGCGCTTCAATTTTGGAGTGCGCAGAATGTGTATCCGCGTCTTGTACTAGATTTGAAAGATAAAGAGCTGAAATTTGATCCACATCTGGAATATGTTGTAGAAGTGGTTCTGGCGCATCATTATTCAGATTATTATAGTGCGGCCAGAAGCCAATTTATTGCGCAGAATAAAACATTGATGACAGATAATGCCGCGCTACGTCAGCAGATTAAAGACGAAGCACGATTGCGTGAGCAGCAGCGGCAGATGTATGAGGCTGAAATTGCCAGAAAGGATGAGTTATTAAAGAAAATACGTGATAATTTTGCTGTTAAAATTATTCGTAAAATAGGCAGAAAACTGGGTTTAATGAAGTAATATGAGTGACAGACCGTTAATTTCGGTGGTTATCCCGGCTTATAACCATGAAAAATTTATAGGCGAAACATTAAGTTCTGTATTAGTACAGAGCGTGGATGATTTTGAAATCATTGTGGTGGACGATGGTTCAAAGGACAATACCGGCGATATTGTGCAGGGATTTGAGGATTCACGTATAAAATATGTGTGGCAGGAAAATCAGGATGCGTTTAATACGCTGAATCGTGGTATGTCCATGGCCACGGGCCGGTATATTTCAATACTAAATTCAGATGATGTATATACCCCCAACAGATTTGAGGTGATGCTCGATTATGCGCAGCAAGAAAAAGTCGATTGCGCGTTTAGTGATGTAATACCGATTTCTGACGATAGTAAAGTATTCAATGATCCGGATTTTGGCTGGAATGTTTGGCACAAGAAAAATCGCGATGAATATTTTAAACATATGGATTTATATGCCGGTTTTTTAAATGGCAATTTCATGGTCACCACCTCGAATTTATTTATGACTACTGAGGCGGCGCGAATGGTCGGGGATTTCGCCCCGCTGCGTTATTTGCATGATTATGATTATATTTTTCGCATGATGCTGATGTTTCCTGATGGTGTGCATTATCTGCATGACCATAAACTGCTTTATTATCGAATTCATGATGGCAATACGTTGTCAGAGGCTGCCATTACAGGTCGAGAGCAGGATTTAGCCGTTATTGAAAAATATATGCTGGAGAAATTACCGGAAAAATGGCAAATATATGCCCAAGTAGGTAGCCAGCGCCTGCGTACGCTTGAAAACGAGCTACATCAGGTTCGTGCTGAACTGGCGCATATTAAAGCGCATGGTGAAAGGCCAAAACCGGGTTTGTTAGGCCGTGCATTGCGTCGTGTGCGTCGTCAACTGAGTTAAAATTATATGTCAGTATCTACTTATTATTCTGCGGCTGATTTAGCTAAGTCCGTTGGTGCCCAGCTGGATAAATATGATGTCGTTAGTTTTGACTTATTTGATACTTTGCTGGTGCGTCGTGTGCATGATCCTGATTTAGTGAAATTGCCAGTAGCGCGTTATATCAGTGCCCTGGCGCGGAAGCAGGATATTGAAATCAGTTGGCAGAGCGTGCAGAAAAAACGTGACCAGATTGAGCAAGCGTTACGTCTTGAAAATGGTAAAACACATCCAGACCATGAAGCGCATTATCCAACTTTTATGCGCCAGACACTTGAAGATATTTTCGCTAACAATTATGCCGATGAATTGCTAGAGCAGGTTACCGATTATGAATTGCAAATGGAAAATTCAATGTTGGTGCCACGCGCGCAGATTAAAGCATTATTAGAACAAGTGCATCAGGCTGGCAAGAAAGTGCTGGTGATTTCGGATATGTATTTGCCGGCGACACATTTGACGATTTTATTGGAGCATGCCGGGTTAATGCATTATGTTGACGCCGTGATCTCCTCAGCGGATAGCTTTCGTGCAAAGGCTTCGGGCGAAGGTTATCAACTCATTGCAAAGCAGTATTCATTAGATAAAGAAAAATGGTTGCATATTGGCGATAATGCAATTTCGGATGGTCTGCGTGCGAGTGAAAATGGTATTGATGCTTGCGTATTACATGATGTAGAAGAAAAGCGCCGTTATGCAATCGGCGCAAGACAATATTTTTATTCACAGCAGCGTCAGTATTGGCAGGGGCGAACTGTGCAGCAGTTGATGGCGCCGCTTGAAGCAGAAAATACAGCGCAATCCCATTTATATGTTGAAGGGTATAATTTTTTCGGTCCAGTGTTAAGTTATTTTATACATGAAATAGCGCACCAGTGCCGACAAAAGGGGATTGGAAAATTATATTTTCTATCACGTGAAGGCTTTGTCTTAAAGCAGGTATGGGAGGCGTTGACGCCGTTATTATATCCTCAGGGAAATATCCCGCAGGTGGAATATTTATACGTTAGTCGGATGGCATTAGCGTCAGCAAGTTGCGCTTACCAGGGCTTGACTGAGGAAAATGCCAATATTGTATTTTTGCCTGCAGGCAATAAAGATTTTAATGATGTGGCGCGTATATATGGCTTAGATGGTGCAGCGCTATTACCCTATTTGGAAAAATATAAGCTGAATATCAATACAGTTTTATCCCCAGCGCATAAAGGGTTTCATCTGGAAAACCGTATGCGTTTTGCTGAGCTACTTAAAGATGATGATTTTCAGGCGGCTGTTAAAGCGCAAACAAAGTCCACTAATCAGGCGTTACAGTTATATCTTGAAGATAAAGGTTTTTTTAAACAGGATGATATTGCGCTAGTCGATATTGGTTGGTTGGGGACTATTCAGCATTTGCTTAACCAGTCAGTTATGCATAGACGTGATAAGCCTAAAATGCATGGTATGTTATTTGGGGCAAGCCGTGGAGTTGAATATCCTCAAAGCGACAATAATTACTGGCAAGGTTTGTTTTATGATCATCATCGTTTTGATTTGGCAGCCAGTAGTATCCTTTATGCACGCGATTTGTTTGAAGAAGCTTGCCGCGGCCCGCATCCGACTTTAATGCAATATAAACTGGTCGGGCCGAATAATAATGAGCAGATTTATGAGCTGGTGTTTCGCAGTACCTGTGATGAATTAGGACAGGCGGAAGCTGTGCAGGATGCGTTTTATGCGCCGTTGCAAAAGGGCATTGTTGATGCGGCCAGACGTTATGGGGCAGCAGCGGCGATTGTTTCGCATGAACCGGCGCCACTAAAATATTGGATGAATCAACTCATGGTCATGAAGCTAGGCTTTCCGACTATTAAAGAAATCAAACGTATTCGGTATCAGCATCATCTGGATGACTTCCATGGTCAACATAAACCTAAAGTGTCATTACGCCCTAAATTTCTGTTAAATCCATGGGAACAAAGCGGTTGGCGCTTGTATTGGGCAAAACTCTGGCGTACAGTATTATATCGTCGTCATGTGCGTCATACTGTTAATTCGTATTAATTATGCAAGAACAAAAAACACAGACTAAAAATTTCGATTTGCAAGGCGTCAGTATATTCCGTATGCTGTGCCACTGGCTTCGAGGACAGCTTGTGCTAATGGGTGGCAGCAGTCAGGCACCGCGTTTTCGCCAGCTGGTTATATTGTTTTTATTGCATTATGCAGGTAAACCGCTTTATTATTTGCGGGCAAAAGCGCAGCATAATGCGATGTTAAGAAAAATTATACATAAGTTAAGAGCGCGTTAAGTATTCGTTAAAAGCATGTTAATAAAACTGCAATAACCAATAGCCAAGGAGAAAAGATGAATCAAACAAAAAACAGCAAATGGATATGGCCGGCAATATTGTTTTTTGTGTTTTTTGCCGTGTTATATGTCAAGCTTGCGGTGGTAGGCGTCAAGGTGGATGTTGACCTTGAGCTTGTTGATATTGAGCATGGTGAGTTTAAGGTCTACTGGGGAGAAGATCGCATTTATAGCGAAGGACAATCCAGGCGAGTGAAGGTAAAACAAGGCAGACACCAATACCAGATTGATTTGCCTGTGGGTTTTTGGGGCGAAACCGAACTGCGTATAGATCCAATTGATAAGCCGGGTGAGATTAAATTACATCGCCTGGAAATTGCACAACAGGCAATGAAGCCAAAAGTATATGATTCAGCCAGTCAATGGCAGCAGATTGCACCGATGGCGCAATTGAAGGTTGTCGATGTCAGCGATAAAGGCTATGTATTGCAAGCAACTGATAGTGACCCGCAACTTAGTGCATTAGTAGATTTCCAGTTAAGCGGTTATGGGCAGATTTTGCGTATTGCCAAAGAGTTGGTGTTTATTGGATTCTTATGCTTTTTATTTTTCTATTTTGTTTTTCCGCGAGTGCAAAAGTATAACTATGTGCCAGTGGCGATATTAGCGGCCTTTGTCTTGGTTGTTAGTTTAGCTGCAACATCAAGAATTAATGGTCATCCGGATGAATATGTGCATATTGCCGCTGTTAATTTTTATCAGGAAAACTGGCTGCCGCCGGAGATGACCTTGGAAAGTATTGCGCATACATTTAGTGTCTATGGCGTATCACGATTATCTAGTTATGAAATGTATTATCAGCTGGCTGGGTATGCGGCACGCGTGTTTGAGTTTTTTGAAATACAGGGTATACATCCGGGGCGATTATTTAATTTGCTCTTGTTATTCGGCTTGCTGGTTTTCGCTTGGTATAACGTAAAAGCACGGTATTTTGTTTTGCCATTAATGGTTAGTGCGCAGGCGTGGTATTTGTTTTCTTATGCAAACTCAGATGCCTTAGGGTTGTTTTTGTGTACTTTGATTGGCTATCAGGTTGCCTATGAAAAATCTATGTTTAATCAATATCTGCAGCACGAACAGATTCCAAAAATTTGGCTTAAAGCATTAGCGCTTGCGTTGCTTTTTGGTAGCTTGTTATTGATAAAGCTTAATTATTATTTCTTTGCTTTATTTGTTGGTTTGTTTATTTTATATCGTCTGATATTTGGAGAGTACGAAGACAAAAAATTGTTCTGGAAGCGTATCATCATGTTGGGCGTATTAGCGCTATTGCCATTTACGATGCGATTTGGGTTGGATGTGGCGGCTAATGGCTGGGATCGTGATACGCTTTTTGATGAGCTAAGAGTAATGTATGCGGATCCGCCTTATCATCCGGACACGCCGCTTGAAAAAACGGCAACGAATTTGTATTTAAAAGATAAGGGGATTGGCGCTGAAGAAATTTATAGCCATTTCCGCTTTTTTGAGCAGTCATTTCGCTCAGCATTTGGTGTATATGGTTATATGCAGTTCCAGGCACGTGAAATATTTTATGAATGGGTGCGCTATGCGGGTTTGTTGTTATTAGGCTTTTTGCTGATTGCGGCTGTAAGAAGCATGCGCTTGTCAAATTTTGTATTAGTGGGTATCGCTGGTTTTGCCTGTTTGTCATTGTTTGCCATATCGTTTTATGAGTCTTGGACAATGGCCTTTCAGGCGCAGGGGCGGTATTTGATGCCGGTATTGCCGATTTTAGGGGTGGTGTTTTATCGGTTGCGAGAATATGTCTGGCAGCCGGGTGTTATCGCAATGTCGGTGTGGATGTTCTTGCTAGCATTGTACTCATTTTCCTGGATTGCGGTAGGAAGCTATTAATGGGATTTTTTAGCGAAATCAAAGCAGCTCGAACCAGTATTATCAGTTTAGCTAGGCGGGAAATTCAACAACAATATGTGGGCTCCGCTATGGGGCTTGTTTGGCAGTTTATTACGCCTTTGGCGTTAATCGCGGTTTTTTGGGTTGTGTTCAGTGTTGGTTTTCGTATGCAGCCAGCCAGTGGAGTGCCGTTTGTTACCTGGTTGACCGCCGGAATGGCCGCCTGGTTTGTTTTTGCGGAAATTATTAGCAGCAGTGTGCATGGCATTACGGGTAATGCGCATTTAGTCAAGAAAGTGTTGTTTCCTGTGCAGGCCATGCCATTGATAAAATCATTGACTGCAACATCCAATCATTTGATTTTTCTGGCAATTTTGCTGGTAATGATTTTATTATCTAGTGTGCCTGTGACGTTATATTATTTTCAGGCGATTTATTATTTTTTGTGCATGTTAGTGCTGGCGCTGGGTGTTGGCTGGCTGGTTTCGTCTATTAATGTGTTTAGCCGTGATGTTGCTCGTTTGGTCGGTGTGTTGTTGCAGATAGGTATGTGGGCGACGCCAGTATTATGGGATTTAAAAATGTTGCCGACTGCGTATCAAAAAGTATTTGCTCTTAATCCAATGCATTATGTTGTGCAGGGCTATCGCGATTCTTTTTTATATGCAATCCCGGTGACTGATCGCATTAACGAAACGCTGGTATTCTGGGTTATTACACTGGGTATTTTCTTATTGGGTATGTATGTTTTTAAAAAACTACGCCCGCAATTTGCTGATTTAGTCTGATGTCGCAGGAAAATATATTAAATACAGAAAATGCGATTACCGTAAGCGCATTATCAAAAGCATATAAATTATATGCCAATGCCAAAGATCGTTTAAAAGAGGCGTTTCATCCGTTCAAAAAAAAATATCATCATGAATTTCTCGCCCTTAACGGTGTGAATCTTAATATTCGTCGCGGACAGACAACGGCTATCATTGGTCGAAATGGCAGTGGTAAATCCACTCTCTTGCAATGTATATGTGGAATAGTTGAACCAACCAATGGTTCAGTTGAAGTTAATGGTCGAATCGCCGCATTGCTTGAATTAGGGGCAGGATTTAATCCTGAATTCACAGGCCGCGATAATTTATACATGAATGCTGCTTTGCTGGGGTTTAGTCGTGAACAAACCGAAGCCAAGGTCGATGATATTCTTGCCTTTGCGGATATTGGTGAATTTATTGACCAGCCAGTGCGCGCTTATTCAAGTGGCATGTTTGTGCGCCTTGCTTTTGCTGTTGCTATTCATGTCGAGCCTGATATATTGATTGTAGATGAAGCGTTGGCTGTCGGCGATATCCATTTCCAATCCAAATGTTTTGAAAAATTGCATCAGTTCCGTCAGCAAGGCGTTACTGTGGTCTTTGTTACGCATGATTTAAATATGGTGACGCGTTATTGTGATTATGCTTATTTGCTCGATAGTGGGCAGATTTATAGCGAAGGTGAACCAAAAAAAGTTGTGGCTGAATTTCGTAAATTAGAAGTGGCGCCCAAACTCGCCAAGCAGCAGCAAGCGGAAGACGATCGGCCCGATGAAACCCGTTATGGGAATAATAAAGCCAAGATCTTATCGGCAGGAATTTATGATAACAATAATGAGCAAGTGTTAAGTCTCGACAGCGGCGCCGAATATGCCATTCGCCTTAAAGTGAAAATGCTCGAAACGCTGAGCAATCCGGTTTTTGCTTTTACGATTAAAGACGCCAAAGGTTCGGAATTGATGGGAACCAATACGCATTTTCAGCGTTACGAAAGTGGTGATTATCAGGCGGGGGATATTGTCGAAGTAGAATTTACCCAGCCAATTAATTTGGTCGCAGGGCATTATTTGTTATCTGTTGGCTGTGTTGGATTTGAAAATGGTGAGCTTACCGTTTATGAGCGTCGTCATGGCTATTTATCCTTTCAGGTGATTAGCGAGCACGAGACTTTTGGTATTGTGGCGTTTGAGCCAAAGATAAAAATTTCGAGTGCTAATCTTTAAATAGATTATATTTTACCTGGCCTCTTAGTTATTCATTAAGCATTGTTCGCAGCGGAATGTCCAATCAGCAAAAGAACAAAGTTATAAGCGAAAAGAAGCGGAAAGACTTGCGGTATAGAAAAGGTCACATGTTGTATGAAAATATGGGATTTAGATTCTATGCGCCAAAACCGTAGAAATACAAGCTGAGGCAGAGGTTATTTTGAAGTATCGGCAAAATAGAGTGGCGCCTATAACGCGCAGTTATATGTCGAGACTATAGTCTTCTCGAATCAAGCTTAAATTGCGATTGTATAAGGGGTCGCCATGTTCAAAATAAGTGGGCCATTTTTCTTGTAGTGTGTTTTTTTCTTTTGCAAAACGCAATGCGCGCTCGCCTTGGGTATCCTCACCACGTGAAATAGATTCGTGATGAATCGC
>JAOXNT010132782.1:0-10573 GCA_028565815.1 Cletocamptus dominicanus | reverse complement strand
CTTGAATATGAAGTTTCTATTTCAACAAGCTCCCCCACTCTTGCACTGGCAAGAATTGCCACAACACTACTGCCAAGCACTGACTCAACTTGGCCAATAATTTCATAGGGAGCTGTATTAAACACAGCACTGCTAACTTCCTCTATCATTTTTTGTGAGCTATCTTTCATTATCATACATTCCTTGAAGCACTTCTTTAATTCTATTTAAGTGACTAGAGCAAGAAATCAAAATCACTGAACCACACATTAGATAAGCCTTCCCTTCACCTACCTCTACAGAAGAACACTTTTTAATAACAATATTATCAAACTCATCCTTTAATGCATTAAATTTACTTTCGTATAAGTCATAGTCCTCTGGATTCACCCTAAGCTCTAACACTTCCTTCTTATTGATATACTTAAGAGCCCTTTCGACTCTTTTTACTACACTCTCTCTATTTGAGATTATCTCATCTGCAACCACGTCTCTAACTATCTCTACAACTAAGTTTGGCAAATTATTAGCGTACTCTTGATTCAACTTAGTTTTAACAGAATCAACCATACTTGTGGCTTGCCTTAGTCTTTCCTCTACTATTCTATCCCCTTTATTTTTTGCCATTATTAATGTCTTTTCTGCCTCTGCCTCTGCCTCTTCAATTATTTCTTGTGCACGAAGCTTTGCAGACTCAAGAATTTTATTTATTTCACCTAGTGAACTAGATACAGCTTTTTGTTCTCTAAATACTAAATTTTGTGTTTTCATAACCATTTCCCAAAAAATACAAATTACTAATGCTCTCATTAATAAAAATCGTATTTTTTTTTTATTTTTTTCCAAATTTTACAAAAAAAATTATTTTTTTTGTAAAAAAATATTTTTAACGAATAATTACAGATAGTTACATATTGGAAAATTTTCTATTATTTACACAATTACTGGCTAACTATGGGGGCATTGCATAATGGACGCACCCGGGTGGTGGGGTAGAGGTGGTAAAAAACGAAGTCTTAATTAGCTATGTTTTTCGGAGCAATTTTTCTATGATGCAATGCGTCCATTATGCAATGTCCCTTTCATAAGACATCTTCTTGATACAGTACTTTATCAAGGACATGCAATTTTTAAACAATATTTAATTTATATATGTTGATTTAGAAAAGAACCTTTCTCTTGAGATAAGAACTTAATTTAAACAGAGTTTTTCCTTAATAAAGGATGACGCCATGCGATACCTCACCTATATACCACTATTTGTAAAAACATCAGACCAACTATAACCTTCATTGAGTATTATATAACTTTCTCTGCTATCACTTAGGATATATACAGGAGCATCCTCTCCGTTTACATCGATACCACTATATGAAGAAGTGAACTCACCTGGCCCTAATACTAATGTTGGTGAAATTGCTAGATCCTCATTAAAAGCTCCAGTATAAGTGGTTATAACAGCACTTCCAACTGGTAAGGGATTAGATCCATCTAATCTATTATCATCTGAAATATTGTTAATAGTAATAATTCCAGATTCAACTGCCTGATCTAGGCGAGAAACCACAAAATAAGGATCATCACCCAATAAGTTACTAAAAGCAGACTGGAAACCCTCAATGTCCACTACTTGGGTTTGCTGTGAAGGTTCTGGAGTTTCAGATTGGATTTGTTCCTCGGTTGTGCCAATTGCACCTAAAACTTCAGGGAAAGAATTAACAACCAAGTTTATAATACCCTCATCTCTTTCTACGACTGCAAGATCTCTATTCCCGGTATACATAGTATCAATACCACTTACTCCATAATAAGAGCCTTCAGAGTTTTGTAATAATTGAAGTTCACTATACTCTACGAGGATCTCACTCATCTCAAATGACAATCTCTGAGCTAAAACTTCCCTTGGGTCTTCAGGACCTAACTCCGCTTGATGTACTAACTCCTCTTGTAAACCAGATGTGTCTTGAGCCTCATATAGACCTAAAGCTATCACTTCATCTACAACTGCCTGGCCTCCAAGTGATCTAATAAACTGATCTTGGCTATTGTTTATTACCACTTCCTCTTCAGCAAAAGTAGTAGCATCAAGGGCAGGCATAGGATCATCCGATGGTGTAAAAGGTGGATCTGGCGTTACCCTTGGAGCAGTAACAGGCTGCTCACCACTTAACTCTAGGGGACTGGGTTCATGAGCTTCACCAATTTCATGATTGACAACAGCATCTTCTGCTACCTCAATGCTAACATCTCCCAAATACCTTTCTCTATACGAGTTTAGTGCAGCGAGTTGTGTTTCTTGATCTGAAGTTAAATCCCCAATAGCTTCAAGCTCATCAATTTGAGCTAAAACATCGTCTCTCACGGCTCTTGCGGTTTGTGGGGTAAAGGTTGTACCACCATCTAAACCATAGCGTTCATTTAGGGCCTCAGCTCTCATGCCTGTTCTTGGACCATATAAACCATCTGGATTTTCAGTTCTTAAACTAGGATCACCAATAAGAAGATTATAAGCTTCTTGCACTGCAGTACCTATAGTCTTATGTGCAGTAAGCTCTTGCATATCCAGAGCATTTCTATAATCATCAACCTCTATTTTTTCACCAGAGAGCAAGCGACTATAGGCCTCAACACCATCAGTAGGATCAGAGATAGCACTTACATCGAAAGGCATCGGATCCAAAATTACTTCCTCGGCACTAGAGACAACTGCCTCGGCAGGCTGTTCCATTTGTCCATCAAGGTACTGACTAATTGCTTCTAAATCTTGCGGAAAGTACTCCTGAGCATACGCATTTAAATCATCTAAGTACCTGCTGTCTTCTTCACTAAGACTTTCAGCAGATGAAGACAAAACAATAATTCGAGATAATATATCACCTCTTAAAGCATTTGCTGTCTCAGGACCAAACTCAGACCCCCCATCTAAACCATACTGTGAGTTTAAAACTTCTACTCGCATTCCAGTCCTTGGTCCATAGTAACCATCAGGATTGGAGGTGACTAAGCTATGATCTCTATTGGTTAAATTAAAACCTTCTTGGATAGCTGTTCCAGCCGTCATGTGTGCCTGAATTTCCTGATCCCCACTAGAGGCTTGATAATCATTTACGCCAATATGCTCGCCACCTGCTAATCGATTAAAGATCTCAGAGCCACTACTTGGATTAACAACCTCACTTGGTTGGAAATCCCGACTTTCTCTAGCTACCTCAAGCTGAAGACTATCTAAATCATAGTCTCCACCTGATGTCATCAAATCCTCGCGAATTTCATCAACTCTGTTATCAAAATTAGTCATAGCTATTTAAAAATATATTCTTAATTTTTGGCAGTACTACTTACATTATGATTATTTATTAAACAAATGTGCTCAAATAACAGTATATTTTTAGAATCGTTACAATTTCATTTAAAAAAATAATTCTTGGTCATTTTTTAAGTAAGATTTACAGAAATGGGTCCTAAAGAATAACTATAAAATCTTAGTTTTTATATACTTCCATTTACAAAATTTCTAGCTTTAACTACTATAGCCATCACCATGGGCAAATATGATATAGACAAAAATGGATATTACGGAAAGTATGGGGGCAGATATGTACCGGAGGTACTTGTGCCTGCATTACAGGAACTTGAAGAATGTTTTCATGACTCGATCAATGATCAAAGCTTTGTAGATGAGCTTCATGGATTATATAGAGACTTAATTGGCAGACCTACTCCATTATATTATTGCAAGAACCTTTCAGACAAAGTTGGAGGAGCCAAAATTCTCATAAAAAACGAAGGCTTAACTCACACAGGTGCTCACAAGATTAACCACTGCGTAGGTCAGGCACTACTTGCTAAAAAAATGGGTAAGAAAAAAGTTGTTGCTGAAACTGGTGCGGGACAGCATGGAGTTGCTACATCTAGTGTGGCTGCAAATATGGATTTAGAATGTCAAATCTTTATGGGAGAGACTGACTATAATCGTCAAAGGCCAAACGTCTTTATTATGGAGCTTTACGGTGCAAAAGTCTCTCCTGTTACTTCTGGTGGAAAAAGACTAAAAGATGCTGTTAATGAGTCCATAAAATACTGGATAACAAATGTTAGAGACACTCATTTTTTACTTGGGTCATGCTTGGGACCTCACCCTTTTCCTGAAATTAACAGGTATTTCCAATCAGTAATTGGCAAGGAGATAAAAGAGCAATGCCTAGAATCTTATGGCAAAAGCCCAGATTACGTTGTTGCGTGTGTTGGTGGAGGCAGCAATGCCGCTGGGGCTTTTAGTGAGTTTTTATATGATGAAGATGTAAAACTTGTTGGCGTTGAAGCTGGAGGAAAAGGCATTGACTCAGGGGCTCATGCAATTCGTATGCAAAGCACTCATGTTGGAGTTGTCGAAGGTTATAAGTCTTACTGGCTTTTAGATGATGAGGGTCAAGTTGCTAATACCCACAGTATTAGTGCAGGACTTGACTATGCGGGAGTTGGTCCGCTTCATGCACATCTACGAGATTTAGAAAGAGCACAATACTTAAGTGCGACCGATGACGAGGCACTAAGTGCACTAAAGATACTTGCAAAAACCGAAGGAATCATCCCTGCCCTAGAGTCTTCTCATGGATTATTTCAAGCTATCGAAATAGCAAAATCGCTACCAAAAGATAGAATAGTAGTAGCCAATCTTTCTGGACGAGCAGATAAAGACTTATTTATCTTAGCTAAAGAGCTTAAAGATAATCAATTTATGGATTTTCTTAAAGGATACATTAAAGAAAATGGAATCTAAACCTCAAATTATGACTCACATTGTGCTGGGTTATCCAACATTAGAAAAAAGCATAGAACTCGTGCAGGTAATGTCCGAAATTGGTGTTTCATATATTGAAATTCAAGTTCCTTTCTCTGATCCAATTGCCGATGGTCAGACAATTATGATGGCAAATGAAGTGGCTCTTAAAAATAAAATTACGACCAAAGACTGTATAGATGCAGTAAAGGAGCTAAGCACTAAAATAAAAACCCCATTAATAATCATGAGCTATTTTAATATGCTTATAAACTACCAAGGGGGAACCAAGGGTTTTATTCAAGATGCGGCTAAAGCAGGCATCTACGGTCTTATAATTCCAGACATAACTATCGATCAAGAACAAACAGATCACTTTTACCAAGCCTCCTACGATTCAGAGGTTTGTCCTATCCCTTTAGTATCACCCGTTACAAGTGGTGAAAGAATGCAAAAAATATGTGATTTTCATCAAAGTACCGGAGGAAAAAAATTTAGCGACAATCTAGTTTACTGCATATCTTCCACTGCCACTACAGGTTCTAAAGGCATTGTAACTGAGGGAATTCAAGACTACTTAAAAGAGGTTGGAAAGTATTTCTCTATACCGAGAGCTGTTGGCTTTGGTATATCCTCAAAAGAAGACATTGCTAAAATATCAAAACAGTGTGAAATTGCCGTAATTGGAAGTGCTACTATAAATACTATGAATGCAAATCCAGGTTCTGAAATAGAAAGTGCAAAACAATTCTTACTTACTCTATTAAACTAAAATGCCAAGAGAGTTTACAGTTCCCCTGATATATCAGTCTAGAAAAGTAAAAGAAGTAAAGAAAGAAAGACAAGACAAAGATCCTAAAAAGAAAGACTTCTCACCTTCTGTTTTTTCTGAGGGACGGTTTACTTTTAAAATCGCTAGGCATTTCGGTTTTTGTTTTGGTGTGCAAAACGCAATTGAAATAGCTTATAAAGCCCTGGAAGAAAACAATGGCAAAAGAGTTTTTCTACTCTCAGAGATGATTCACAACCCTACTGTCAATGAAGACCTATTGTCGAGAGGTGCTAAGTTCTTAATGAATACAAGAGGTGAAGCCATCTTTGATTTTAATAAACTATCACCTGAAGATGTAGTAATCGTGCCAGCTTTTGGAACAACGATTGAAATACAACAAAAACTGGAAGAAATAGGCATAAATCCTTATAAATATGATTCTACATGTCCCTTTGTAACAAAAGTATGGAAAAGGTCTCAAAGCCTTGGCGATGATGGCTATAGTGTAATAATCCACGGGAAAAGTCTGCACGAAGAGACTAGAGCGACATTTTCTCATAGCAATAAAAAATCCAATACTCTAATCATTGCAAATAAAGATGATGCAAGGTTTATTTGTAGATTTTTGGATGGTTCAGTTACTAAAGAGGAATTTAAAAAAAGGTTTGAAGGTAGAACCTCTCAAGGGTTTGACCCAGAGCTTCACTTAAGACGAGTTGGAGTTGTGAACCAAACAACAATGCTAGCTACTGAAACAAAAGATATCGCTAAAATTATTAAAGAAGGAATTCAGAAAAAATATGGAACTGAAAACATCTCTTATCACTTTGCAGATACTAGAGATACCCTTTGCTATGCAACAGTTGAAAACCAAACATCAACGATGGAGCTAGTGTCGTCTGGGGCAGATATTGGATTAATTGTTGGTGGTTATAATAGCTCTAATACAACACATTTGGCAGAGCTGATGCAGGAGCATTTTCCAACGTATTTTGTAAAAAATGAAGATTGTCTTAAATCATCAAATAGTATTGAACATTATGATATAGATGCTAAAGAAACTAAAAGAACTAATAATTGGCTTCCTAGAGGCAATCTAACTGTAGCCATTACCTCTGGAGCTAGTTGTCCAGACTCTGTAGTTGAAAGAGTAATTGATAAAATATGCACTTTACAATAGAGTAAAAATAGGTGTTTATTCTTAACTAAATTGAAAAACATGAAAGTTCAAATTACAAAATTTTTCAAACTACTAATTCTTGGCACACTTTTTATCCTAGTCACAGGGTGTTCTGAGTCAGATGAAGAAAAATTCACTCGGCTCGTATCTGAGGCAAAAGCATATAAAGATCAAGGCAAATTTAATGAAGCGAGAATCCAGTTACTTTCAGCCTCTCAGATAAAACCTGACTCAATCGAAGTCTATCAATACCTTTCTGAGGTTGAAATAAAGCTCGACCAATGGAATAAGGCTATTGGAACTCTAAGGACCATTATAAACCTAGATCCAAGAAATAGAGATGCCAGGTTAGCCCTAGGGACTCTCTCATTATATGCTGGAAAAGCTCTAAACGCAGAGAACCATGCAAACGAAATCCTAAAGTTTAAGCCAGATGATATTAGTGCAAAACTTCTTAAAGCAAACGCCCTAAGTCAGCAAGAAAGAGAGGAAGATGCACAGAAAATCATTTCTGAACTTTCAAAGAAATATACCGACAACCCCCTTGTACTTTCTACTTTAGCATCAAATAAAGTTAGAACTCGCGATATTAAAAAAGCAATTGAGTTATATAAAAAAGCTATAGAGATTGATCCTAGGCAAACCTCTAGTATTATTGCTCTAACTGACATTCTATATATAAGTGGAAATTTTAAAGAAGCAGAAAAAAATCTTCTTGAGCTTATTAAAGCTAAGCCAGATAATACTAAACTAAAGTTTCACTATGCAGAGTTCTTATTCAAAACAGGGCAATATGATAAATCCCAAAAATATCTTAGTGAAGTACTGAAGCAAGATGAAAACAATATATACGCACTTAATCGTCTTGCACAAATATATACTCAAAACAAAGAAGTTGATAAACTAAAAGAGCTTTATCAAACACAAAAGGGAACACAAAACGAAGACTATCTCAAAGCAAGAGTGCTTGAGACTCAAGGAAAGCTTAAGCAAGCATTAAAGAAGTATCAAGATAGCTTTATAACATTACCAAAGTTTGCTCCAAGCTACACAAGAGCTGGTTTGTTAGAGCTTGCCCTTGGTTTAAGAACTGAAGGAATCACACATCTTAAGAATGCTCTTTCCTACAATGAATTTGACGTGGATGCTAGACTTACACTTGCTAAGCTTGCTATCAGAGAAAAAAATTATGCTGAAGCAAGAACTCATATTGATAAAGTTTTATCTAAAAATGTTGCCCATATGGAAGCAAATATTCTTAAAGCAGATTTAATGCTTATCGATGGCAATGAAAATCAGACTAGAGAAATTTATAATTCTTTTACAAAACTATTTCCAAACTCCCCAATTGGATACATCAAACTTGGAATCTTAGAACAGCGATTTCAAAATAATGACGCCGCAATTAAAAACTTTAAAAAAGCTATTAAACTCGATTCAAACATTCTTCTTGCTGGAAAAATGCTTTCCTCCTTGTTAGTAGAAAAACTAGGAGTGCTCAAAACAATTGAAGAGTTTGAAAAACTTAAAAAAGATAGCAACAACTCAAAAGCAGAGTTTGATCAAATTATTGGAGCTTTATATCTCAGAAATATAGCGAGTGACAGCTCCTCGGCATCTCAAGCTCGAAAACACCTAGAGTCTGCTCTCAAGCAAAACCCTTCACTAACAGAGCCATATTTTTTGCTCGCAAACTTAACACTTAAGACTGAGTCTAAAAAAGATGCAATAACGTACTATGAAAAGTTTCTTGAAAAATCTCCAAATAACGTAAAGGCACTAACTATTCTTGCTCTAATTTATGAATTCATAGGAAATGATACTAAGGCAGAAACACTTTACAGAAGAATCATAGGTCTTAACCCAAGCTCAACCCTTGCTCTTAATAATCTTGCTTGGCTAATAGGAAAAAAAGAATTAAAAGACTACAATGAACCTATAGAATATGCCCAAAAAGCAGCTTCCCTCTCTCCAGATTCAGGCTATGTGTTAGATACTCTAGGATGGTTACATTTTAAAAATGGTGCAACTAAACTAGCCATTTCTCATTTAGAAGATGCAGCCTCAAAAACAAACTACCAGCAGGCCGAGATATTATCTCACTTAGCTAGAGTACTTTTTGTTGATGGAAGATTAGAAGAAGCTAATACTACGGCAAAAGAAGCTCTAAAGCTAAAGAGCATCACCAAGGAGACAAATCAAGTCCTAAGAAATCTTATTAAACAAATTGAACTAGCAACAAAGGCAAATTAAAAAACTAATATGAAAAGGTCGACTACATTACTAGCTATTTTGATTTTTCTGTCTAGCTGCTCAAATTTTCCCGAGCTCAATGAATATTATCAAAAGCTGATTGCAGATAATGAAAAATATGACTCTCTTGAAGAGCTAAAACCCAAAGATAAAAAAAAATCTAGTCAATATGTAATTCAAACAGGCGACACACTATCTATTGATGTGTGGGGAGAGCCTAAAATCTCAAGCAACTACTTAGTTAGAAATGATGGCAAAATAACTGTCCCTCTTATTAATGATGTAAAAGCAGAGGGCCTCACATTATCCCAACTAAAGTATGCTGTTAGAAGGAGACTTTCTTCTTTTATCCCTCAGCCTTCTGTTACAGTTGGAGTTTCTGTACAAGCACCAACTAAATACTTTGTTGATGGAAATATTGCAAAGCGTGGAGACTTTAGAACAACCAAGCCAATTACATTGCTTCAAGCAATAACCGCTGCTGGTGGCTTTGCTGCATTTGCAAATAAAGATAAGATCTTGTTGATTCGTCAAGATGAGAGCTCTACAAAAAGGTATAAACTCAGCTATGATAAGATGTTAACTGGAGAGCAAATTAACCCTACCATTAAAGATGGTGATGTAGTGTATATTAAGTAATAAGAAAGTGAATAACACCATACCAAGCAAACTCCTTTTTCTAGGCCCTGAAGGATCGTTTTCAGATGAAGCTATTAGTCATTCTACCAATCACAATCTTCAGCTTGTGCCCTGCAGCAACTTTAGTGAAATATTTAAAAAACTAGATGAAGCTTCGATTGCCATTGTTCCGATTGAAAACTCTATTCAAGGCCCAGTAACTGGTGTATATGATGAGTTATTTAAAAAAAATGGAGAAGTTATTATAAAAAGCAGTTTTAATTATGAAATTAAACACTGTCTTTGCACAAAAAGCGAGAACAAAATTGAATCCATAATTTCACACCAGCAACCTCTAGACCAGTGCTGTGATTACATAGCTGAAAACTATCCTAAGGCTAAAACTATTGCAACATCAAGTACTAGTAAGGCAGCTGAAAAGGCTTTCTCTACACCAAATAGTGCAGCAATTTGCTCACAAAAACTAGCAGAAAAAATGGGACTTAGAGTCATAGCAACAAATATTGCTAACACAGACGTTAACTTTACAAGATTTGCTGCTATTTGCCATCGAAAAATTGACCTTGCAAGCGTAATAACAATCGAAGAGTCCCCATACTCAAAAAGCATCACTTCAATTGTAATAGACCCCGGTAAAGACAAACAAGGTCTTTTGTTTAGAGCAATGGAGATTATTAGCAAAAACAATGAAATAAATCTTTCTTCTCTACACTCTAGACCCGATAACCAAGGTGGTTTTTTATTTTTCCTTGATCTAGACGAGGAAGTTGGAACAAGAAAAATCCAATCATGTCTTAAAGAGCTCAATGATTATTTCCATAGCGAAACAAATAAAACTGCTAAAATTGTTGTAATAGGAAGTTATAAAAAAAATGGCTTTAGCAAGTCACTAATAAACTCGATTGCTATCATTGGTGGTCTTGGAATTATGGGATCATGGCTTCAAAAAGCTTTTTCTAACATAGGAATT
>JAOXNT010132560.1:0-11199 GCA_028565815.1 Cletocamptus dominicanus | reverse complement strand
TTTGGTGGGTAACATAAGTTACTAGAGGTAGTAGAACAATACTTAGGAAAACGATTTTTGGGCATTTCTAAGGTCTCGCAAAACTTATGTACCTTATAATGACTTATATATTACACAATGTGAATGTGAATGTGAATTAGTCTTTCTATTATAAAAAAAGATGCAAAAAAAAGCAATTGTTGTAGGAGCGGGGATTGGTGGCATAGCTACCGCCATTAGATTGCGGCATTTGGGCTACCAAGTGAAGGTATATGAAGCCAATGCCTATCCGGGTGGGAAACTATCGGAAATAAGTAATAGTGGTTTTCGCTTTGATGCGGGGCCCTCTTTATTTACGATGCCGCAGTACGTAGATGAGTTATTTGAGCTGCTGGGCGAATCTCCCGAAGCACATTTCAGGTATAGACAACTCCAAGATATTTGTCATTATTTCTGGGAAGATGGTACGTCGCTCACGGCTTTTGCGGATAAGAGAAAATTCATGCAAGAGATAAAGCAGGTGCTAGGGGTGAAGCCTGCTGTACTCAAGAAGGCCTTAGAGGATAGCCAACGAAAATATGAACTCACGGGTCGTATTTTTTTGGAGCGTCCTTTGCATCGTTGGCAGACGTGGTTTTCGGCAGATGTGGCTAAAGCCATGCTAAATATTCATCAGTTAGATATTTTTAGTAGTATGCACCAAGTGAATGAGCGACTACTGGAACACCCTAAACTAGTGCAATTTTTTGACCGTTTTGCGACCTATAATGGTTCTAATCCATATCAAGCATCCGGGATATTGAATATTATTCCACATTTTGAGCATCATTTTGGAGCTTATTTCCCTGAAAAGGGCATGGTTTCTATTACAGAAAGTTTAGTCGCATTAGCGAAAAGGCATGGAGTAGATTTTCGGATGTCTAGTCCAGTAGCCCAAATCACTGTGGAGCAAGGAAAAGCCAAAGGCGTGGTCACGGCAAAGGGGGAGCGAGTGCCAGCGGATATTGTCGTGAGTAATATGGATATTTACCCTACTTACAAAAAACTATTGCCCCAAGAAAAGCACCCTAGACGGATTTTGGAAAGTGAGCGTTCTTCCTCGGCACTCATATTTTACTGGGGAATAGCAGCGGAGTTTCCTGAATTGGGTTTGCACAATATCTTATTCTCAGATGATTATGAGCATGAGTTTGATTGTATGGCAAAAGGAAAAGTAACCGATGACCCTACTATTTACATACATATTTCTAGTAAAGAATTACCCTCAGATGCACCTGATGGGATGGAAAATTGGTTTACTATGATTAACGTACCTTATGACCAAGGGCAGGATTGGGAAGCGGTTATCGAACAGGCACGCCGCCATATTATAGAAAAAGCCAGCCGTATATTAGGTAAGGATATAGCTGCCCTTATCGTCTGTGAGGATATCCTAGACCCTAGAAGCATAGCCGCTAAGACCTCTTCTTTTGCGGGGGCTTTATATGGCACAGCTTCTAATGACCGCATGGCGGCTTTCCGGCGGCACGCTAATTTTTCTTCGCGGATTCAAAATTTGTATTTTTGTGGAGGAAGTGTACATCCTGGCGGTGGCATCCCACTTAGTTTATTATCTGCCAAAATAGTTGCTGAATTAGTAACTAAAAAGACGCTAACTCATGCCTAGATACCGATATTATACCCGTAAATTTGTTTATACCGCTTTAGAAGCCTCTAAGAAAGAGGCGGAGAGTTTACGTCAAGGAAATACAGCATCCTTACTACTTGTTATAGTATATATAGTGGGCATATTGGGTATATTATTTTCTATTCATCCTCAATTTATCTACCTCACACCTATTAATTTACTATTTTCTATCGGTGTAGTATTATATGCCCATAAAAAATGGACAGCAGGTTTGGTAGCTGCTTTATTATTATCTTTTGTGGTAGGTTTGGCGGTAGAAATACTAGGAGTGACGACGGGGGAAGTGTTCGGAGCGTATGCCTATGGTGATGTATTAGGGCCTAAAATTCATGGTACACCTTGGATGATTGGTATCAACTGGATGATGCTCATTTACTGTACCGCCAGCGTCACCAACCAGCTACTATACCGCCCCACCTCTATATGGGTAAAGGCACTGTTGGGGGCATTGCTGATGGTGAGCTTAGATATACTGATAGAACCCGTAGCGATTATGCAAGGGTTTTGGAGCTGGGGCAATGGTATGCCACCTCTACAAAACTATATAGCATGGGGCGGTATTTCTTTTGTACTCTTGCTGATGTTTCATCTATTAGCACCAGGCGTTACAAACAAAGTCGCCTTTACCTTGTTGATTTTACAGTTTTTGTTTTTTTTCTTATTAGGCATACAGTGGTAAGTTTACCCAATAGACTTTATGCACAAGAGTTCTTATAGGCGAAAAGCCCAAATTTAGTTTTAATCAAGGCGGTTTTGAGAAAGCTAGCCAAAGCTAACTGACGAAAAACCAACGCAGAGTAAAATTAAATTTGAACTTTGCAGACATATTAATTCTTGTTCATAAAGTCTAATAAATAACATAATATGGATTTTCTTTTTTATACAGCAGTGGTTGTGCTGACTTTTATGGGAATGGAGTTTGTAGCTTGGTTTGCCCATAAGTATGTGATGCACGGTTTTTTATGGAATTGGCATGAAGACCACCACAAACCACATCTCAAGGACGGTTTTTTTGAAAAAAATGATTTGTTCTTTCTCGTTTTTGCCATTCCTAGTATGCTCTGTTACATTACAGGTTCGGCTACCCCACATTTTTGGTTGTTTTTTGTGGGCGTAGGCATATCCATTTATGGCTTAGCCTACTTTCTGATTCATGATGTATATATCCACCGACGATTTAAGTGGTTTAAAAAATTAGATAATCCCTACTCAAAAGCCATCCTCCGAGCACATGGTGCACACCACGCCAAGCAGACCAAACATGATTGTGAGTCCTTTGGGCTGTTATGGGTATCTAGCAAATTCTTTAAAAAACGGAGCGAATGGGCAAAACAAGAGTCCAATAATGATATTTATGTGAATGAAAACCAAAAATAGGGAATCCCAACATTCACTTTTTTTTAACACTTTTACCATGGCGTTTATCCAATTTAAATGAATTGGCTACGTTATTACTTACGAATAAACGCACTATAGGCCTCAATTTTTTTTATGTCTCTATCTACTCAATGTAGCCATGAAGGGATATATCTCTTTACATAATAGCTAGTTAGCGACCTCAACAACTGCTTGTTAGGTCACATACTCATCCTTGCCCATCCTGTTTATGATTAGCTATTTTCTACCCCTAAGCAAAATAAATCCCAAGTGAAACCCAAGAAAATGTAAAATTGCCATGAAAAACAGGGTTTTATGATGATAAACTCCCCAATAGTTTCTTATTACGCACCACATCGGTTATTTTTGCCATCTATTTAGTAAAAAGGTTATGGTGAGTTAGAAATAAAGTCTATTATTTCACTACTTGCAAATTAGCCAAATAGAAACGAACGATTCGATGGAGTGCCAAGTCATAGAATATAAATCTGACATTTCATTTTAATAAACATTAATACTGAACCATTCCATTTATTTTACTCAAACCATTATCACACACCATGAAAGGAAAATCATCGTATGTATTACTGCTGGCTGCGGCCATGCTTTTAGTTTGGGCCTGTACGCCCAAAGTAGTTGAAGAAACTGTAGAAAAAGAAGAGACGGAAAAACCTGTTACGCCCCCTAAGCCTAAGGAGGTACTAACGACTTGTCCGACCTTCGATGATGCACCCAATCCCGAAGAAGCGACAACGAACTATGTGCTATGTAAGGATGAGATTAGGGCTAAAAATTATGAGGCAGCTTTCCCACTATGGAAAAAAGTCTATGAGGTATCTCCCGCTGCAGATGGTCGCCGTAACCTCGTTTTTATTTGGGGTACTGAAATATACAACCACAAATTTGAACAAGCCACAGATGCCGCTGAAAAGCAGAAGTACGTGAATCGCGTCAAGGAATTATACAATGAATTAGCGGACTGTTTCCCTAAAGAAAAAGGTTTCGTTCAAGGGCGTTTAGCATTTGATATGTACTATAAGTATCCAGATTACGCTACTACCCAAGAGAAGTATGACCTATTCAAGGAAGCTATTGATGCCTCTGGTATGAAAACGCAGCCCTTCGTACTGAATCCACTAACAGCACTCGTGCGAGAACAATATGATGCAGGAGCGATTAAAATGGCAGAAGCACAAAAGTATGCCAACAAAATCTGGGATGTGCTAGAATACGGTCTTGAAAATTCCACAGGAAATACCCTAGAGAATTTTAAGATTGTAGAAAGCTACGCCCCATTCCGCCTACAAGAATTTGAGGCTGTAAAAGGATTTTATGACTGTGATTATTACAAAAAGCATTACCTATCTAAGTACGAGGAAGACAAAGACGAATGCGAGGTAATGATAGATGTGTATTCTAGGCTTCGCTGGGGAAATTGCCCAGAAACAGATGCTAAGCTACAGGAAATCAATAAAAATTATTCTGATAAATGTGTAGTAGCTAGCACACCCACAGATAATGGTAGCAGCCAGCCATCTCCTTCTTCTAATTCCTGTAATAGCCTCCTACGTTCTGGTGATTACCAAGGAGCAGTAGATTGCTTAGAAGAGAAATATAATGCTAGCACGGATGAAAACGTCAAAGCGAAATATGCTTACTCCATAGCTTCCATTACCTACTCTAAATTCAAGCGTTATGCTAATGCTCGTACATGGGCAGAAAAAGCAGCCCGCCATGACCCTAGCTGGGGTAAGCCTCACTTACTGATAGGAGATATGTATGCTGGCTCTGGTCCTATCTGTGGCTCTGGTCGCGGATGGAATAGCCAAGTAGTCGTTTGGGCAGCTATGGATGAGTGGAGTAAAGCCAAAAAAGACTCTAGTGTAGCGAGCAAAGCTCAAAGCCGTATCAATAAATATGCTCAATATCAGCCAGATAAAGAGCAGTGTATTTTGAATGCTGTACCCGATGGCAGCTCCTATAAAGTAGGCTGTTGGATTCAGCGAACTACCACCGCACGTTGTAGATAATAACGAGCAAGACTATCATCTGAAAGTTGCTTTTTAAGGCTTTCATTTGTCACCAAGCATCCCTTAGTAACATCTTTACTGAGGGATGCTTTTGTTATGGTAATCTCAAGAAAGGAATTTCCAATTGTCAGACAACTCATACTGCCGCAAATTGAAAATCTATATTTGCCTAATTACAACAGATTGCGTTTAGGGTAAAGCCTTGCTGTTCAAGTTGTTGCACTACGCCCCAATTTGGAAAATAGACTCATATCCCCCGCTGGCGGGGGCAGGGGGTGGGAACAGTGCCAAAAAAGTGTACCTGCGTCTAGGTGTATGGTAATCAACGTAAAACCAGATGCCAATAAACTCAAATATCGCTTTTTATTGATTTTCAAATTGCGATTGTAAAAGTTATCCGATAACTAACTTTTACGATACTAAACAGGTTTAGCTTTCGTTTTTTCTTTCTTGCGATTGCTATATGCTTTTGTTTAGAAGAATAAAAAGATGAGGTATATTAGCCCACAGTCTTAACCACGGTAATGAATCCACTTGATACCATGAAAAAGAAACCAAAATGTTAAAAATCACCTTTTTTTGCACTAAAACAAAGGCATAAGTGTTGATAATGTCGAAAACTATTTGGAAATTATAACTAATGTTATATTTTTGAGGTGTACTACAAATCACAGTTGTAAACACCATAACATTGGATGACAGAAATCCTAATTCAAAAATCCGAACAAAATCACACGGCATTCTTATTACTTCTCGATAAAAAGCTATATGCTTCTGCCATTCATTGTGGATATTACTCTTGTCTGCAAAAGACCATCTATATCATGGATGAATATCAAGGAGAAAATTTGGATTATATAAATAATACCATTCTGCCCGGTAAAAAGAAAGGGAACTTACATGGTTATTGTATTAAGGAGATTTCAGCATTAATAAAAAAATGGGATAGAGCAGATGCCGCGGAGATTATGAAAAAACTGAAAGAACTGAAAGAACTTAGAGTTCAATCTGATTATAATAAAATTGATATAACTGCTGATTTAGCGACTAGAGCCCAAAAACACATAGAAAAAGTACATTACATTATCAAAAAACATTTGTCATTATGACTATCCAAGCATTCATAGACTTCTCATTTGACAAAATCTCGGATGCTTTCCCTACTGCAGAAATCAAATATCAGCGGAAAGGGTTTGAGGAAACACACTTTATCCAAGTATTACCTCAGTCTATTCACTCAGACCCTGTATTTTTAGACTTGTTTTTTGAATTAACTGAGCTATTTGATGAGCTAGAGACAGGAGAGGATTTATGTATCGTAGGAGAGGATGTTTTAATTGAGTTGGATAAGCCCGAGAAAGTATCACATAGGACGATGGAATATGTATTTGACTTTGATACTGTTTTTCGTCATAGAGAACGCTTCTTGGATAAAGCGAATGCTACAACCGTTTTTGATTCGGAAAATTTAACCTTGTCTAAAGATGGCTTGAACTTTGATGGTGTTTTAGATTATTGGGCAAATGTCCACGAAGAACATTCTTTTTCTGAGGAAATATCTAATCAGATGGTAAGTAAGATTAGCTTCAATACAAGGGATAATACGATAGCCATTGTTTGTGACCTTAATACGGTTGAAGTATCTGATTATTCTCAAATAGGAATAGCCAGCTAATTATTTTTTATGGAACAATATAAATCGGGGATACAACTATTAAAAATTTCAATAGAGAGTTCTCATTTTGAAAAGGCAGGAGTAAGTGTTATTGATAAAGATGCACTTGAAATGGAGATTAACAAGGCATATCGTATTGATAACGAAGACATCTTTGTTCAACTTGCCGTTAAGTTAATTCATAAAAAAAATGATAAGTTTGTAATGGGGGTAATAGCAGAAGGTGCTTTTCAGAAAAAAACTCCTGTTCAAATGAATATGAATGAGTTCTGTGAAATCAATGCCCCCGCCATTATATATCCATATATTAGGCAGCATATTAGGAGTTTGTCACTAGATGCAGGCTTAACTCCAATAATACTTCCTGTTATTAATTTTGTGAGAGCCTATAGCCAAGGTGATAAGAGTGGTAATGAATAGAGGCATGCGTCTATCGGAGTCATCCCTTATAGTAGCCTGCCCACCTTAATCACCTAATATAATATCACACACCATACAAACATCCTCAGTTGAAAATCATCCTTCATTTATATGCCTTATAAATGAAGGATGATTTTTTATATTAGCCCACAGTCTTAACCACGGTAATGAATCCACTCGATACCATGAAGAAAAAACCCCAAAAAAAGCTAACCCCACAAGCAGCATTAGAAGCACTACAACGCTACTGTGCTTACCAAGACCGCTGTCACCAAGAAGTACGCCGAAAGCTACTAGACTTAGGCGTGTATGGAGATGATTTAGAGCAGATTATCGTCGCACTTATAGAAGAAGATTTTCTCAATGAAGAACGTTTTGCTCGCAGTTATGCCCGTGGAAAATTCCGCATGAAATACTGGGGAAAACGCCGTATTATACAAGAACTCAAGCAGCGAGATATTTCTGCTTATTGTATAAAAAAAGGACTATCCGAAATAGATGACGAGCAGTATGAAGCAAAATTAAAGGATTTGTTAGAAAAAAAAATACATACACTTAGAGTTAAAAACATATATATAATTCGCAAAAAACTATATGAATACGCTTATAGAAAAGGATATGAATCTTTTTTAATACAAAAAAATATCAATAACTTGACAAAGGATTAAAATATGACTATATTTGTGGCATGGTTTTTGGTATGATTCATATTTGTTAAAAAGCAAATGTGTTAGTATTATCCCCTAACTAAAAACATTTACACACAATTCCTTTTTGAATGATTAACCAGAATTTAAGTCAAAAACAACTTCAAAAACTATCCCCGCAGCAAATTCAGCTGATGAAGTTGTTGCAGATACCTACGGCAACTCTGGAGCAACGCATCAAAGAGGAATTAGAGGCTAATCCAGCATTAGACGAGGGCATAGAAAATGATGCAGAGCTAGAAGACCCCGTAGAGGATTTGCACGATACAGACTACCTAATGGAAACCGAAGGGGGAGAGAATGACCTAGAGTCAGAAAGCCAACAAGATGATGCCATAGAACTAGATGAGTACCTGACAGAATACCTAGACGATGATGTATCATCTTACAAATTGCAGACTAACCACTATTCTTCAGATGACGAAGAAAAAACCATTCCCATTCCAGTAGAAAATAGCTTTCATGAGCATTTAGAACGCCAACTGCGGTTACTTAGATTCAAGGATGATAGAGCATTGACGATTGCCGAACAAATCGTCGGAAGCATAGATGATGATGGCTACCTCCGCCGCGAACCCAACGCCATAGTGGATGACCTCATGTTTTCTCAAAATATTTTTGCCTCAGTAGAAGAAATAGAAGGTATCTTAAAACGCATCCAAGAGCTAGAACCACCCGGTACAGGTGCTAGAAACTTACAAGAGTGCTTAGCTATACAGCTACAACGAAAAAACGATAATGACGAAATTCCTTATGAGGAAAAAGCCGCCGTCCGCTTAGCATTGCGTATTGTAACAGAACATTTTGATGAGTTCTCTAAAAAACATTTCTCCCGCCTTCAGCGAAGACTCAGTATCAATGAGCGACAACTCAAAGAAGGAATGGAGGAAATATTAAAATTGAACCCTAAACCAGCTAGTGGATATTCCACCGGACGGAACTCTCGCAGCACTCACTATGTAGTACCTGACTTTATTATCCAAAATAGAGGAGGAGAACTAGAGCTAGAACTCAATAATAAAAATGCCCCAGACCTCCGCATTAACGATGGCTACAAAGATATGCTCCAGAGTTATACCGCCACTAAAAGAAAAGGAAAAAGAGCGAGTAAAAGCCAAAAAGAAGCGGTCATGTTTATCAAACGGAAAATAGATTCCGCTAGATGGTTTATTGATGCCATTAAACAACGACAGCAAACCATGTACCGTACCATGTACACCATTATGCAGCTACAGCATGATTATTTTACATCAGGCGATGAACGCAAACTTCGCCCTATGATTCTTAAAGATATTGCCGAAATTACAGGCTTAGATATTTCTACCGTATCTCGCGTAGCTAACTCTAAGTACGTACAAACAGAGTTCGGCACAAAACTGCTCAAAGACTTCTTCTCCGAATCACTAGAAAAATTAGATGGCAAAGAGGTATCCACCATAGAGGTGAAAAAAACGCTCACAGATATTATTAATGCAGAAAACAAACGAAAACCCTTATCTGACGAAAAACTAAAAAAACTACTACTAAAAAAAGGGTACAACATCGCACGAAGAACGGTAGCCAAGTACCGTGAACAACTAGAAATCCCTGTGGCACGCTTACGTAAAGAATTATAAAATCTCACACCTAAACCTATTACCCCTTTTCTTGTTTAGTAATTATAATAGACTTTATGCACAAGAGTTCTTATAGACGAAAAGTCCAAATTTAGTTTTAATCAAGGCGGTTTTGAGGAAGCTAGCCATAGCTAACTGACGAAAAACCAACGCAGAGTAAAATTAAATTTGGGCTTTGCAGGCATATTAATTCTTGTTCATAAAGTCTAATAAAGGGACTCAAAGACACCCATCATAAAATGTCGTATCTTTGTGACCTGATTTATACGTTTTATATTAAAATCATCATTCAAAGATGCAAACTGCAACAAATTTGAAATACAAGGTTAAGGACATTTCCTTAGCTGATTGGGGACGCAAAGAAATAGAATTAGCAGAGGCAGAAATGCCCGGCTTAATGTCCTTGCGTGAAAAATATGGCGAAAGTAAGCCATTAAAAGGAGCTAGAATAGCTGGATGTTTACACATGACCATCCAAACAGCTGTACTCATAGAAACCCTAGTAGAATTAGGTGCTGAGGTGACTTGGTCTTCTTGTAATATCTTCTCTACCCAAGACCATGCCGCTGCTGCCATAGCCGCTGCTGGCATTCCCGTATATGCTTGGAAAGGAATGAATGAAGAGGAGTTTGACTGGTGCATAGAGCAGACACTTACTGCCTTCCCAGATAATCAACCCCTCAATATGATTCTAGACGATGGTGGTGACTTGACCAACATGGTACTAGACCGTTTCCCAGAGCTTGTACCCAATATCAAGGGACTGAGCGAAGAAACCACAACAGGCGTACACCGACTGTATGACCGCATGAAAAAAGGCACACTCCCTATGCCTGCCATCAATGTCAATGACTCTGTAACCAAGTCAAAATTTGATAATAAATACGGTTGTAAAGAATCCTGCGTGGACGCTATCCGCCGTGCCACAGATATTATGATGGCAGGTAAAGTAGCCGTAGTCGCTGGATATGGTGACGTAGGTAAAGGCTCTGCCGCTTCTCTACGAGGTGCTGGCTGCCGCGTGATTGTAACAGAAATAGACCCCATCTGTGCTTTACAAGCCGCTATGGACGGATTCGCCGTGAAAAAGATGGAAGATGCCGTAAAAGAAGCCAATATCATCGTTACTGCCACAGGTAATAAAGATGTACTTACAGAACAGCACTTCCGTGCAATGAAAGATAAAGCCATTGTTTGTAATATCGGTCACTTCGATAATGAAATCGATGTAGCTTGGCTGAATAATAACTTTGGTGATAGCAAAGTAGTCATCAAACCACAGGTGGATAAATACACCATCGATGGGAAAGACATCATCTTGTTGGCAGAAGGTCGATTAGTGAATTTGGGCTGTGCTACGGGGCATCCCTCCTTCGTTATGTCCAACTCCTTCACCAACCAAACGTTGGCACAGTTGGAACTTTGGAAAAACTCCGACAAATACGAAAATAAAGTATATATGCTGCCTAAACACCTAGATGAAGAAGTGGCACGTTTGCACTTAGCTAAAATTGGCGTGGAATTAGAAGAACTCAGCCAAGAGCAAGCAGACTATATCGGCGTGAAAAAAGAAGGGCCATTTAAGCCTGAATATTACCGGTACTAAGTAAGCTAACCCACCTAACAGCTCTAAGAGACCTGTTAAGTGTTTTACAAAATAAAAGGCTGTACCACACAATGGGTACAGCCTTTTTTGTGTTACAACACT
>JAOXNT010132559.1:0-28932 GCA_028565815.1 Cletocamptus dominicanus | reverse complement strand
CTCTGCTTGGTGGGATACTCTCTCTGACCAAGAGAAGAGGCACATAAGCACGAGATACTACAAAGGTCTCGGATCAAGCAATGACGAGGAAATTGAGAGCTCTCACAGAGATAATTCTGTGCTGACGTTCAAAGTTGACGAGAGAGCTGCTGAGCACATGGATATCATCTTCGAGAAAGAGACCGAGAAGAGAAAGGCGTGGCTTCGTGACTATGAGAAGATCTACGACCCGTTGGCTATAGACCGGGCAATCGAGGGAGACAAGTTCCTCACGCTCACTGACTTCATCAACTCGGTGTTCATGGAGTATTGCTTGATAACCCTGTCGAGATCTATTGCTGCTATCGATGGCTTGAAAGAGGTCCAGAGGAAGGCCGTGTATGTGTTGATCAGCAGGAAGCGCAAGGATATCGAGAAGGAGACCGTCATGAAGCTAACAGTCTTTGCCACGAGCGCGAGAAGTATCACTGATTACCAGAGAGGTGACGACAGTTTCAACAACATGCTCTGTCTTATGGCGAGAGAAGATGTCCCTTACTCGAACTTGCCTCTGTTCAAGCCGCAGAGTCAGTTCGGAAGCAGGAGTAGTGGCACAGACGGGAAGAAGATGGCGCCCAGATATCTGAGGCTCGCCCCTTCGAAGTTCGTGTCCCATATCTTCAACAAGGACGACGATTGTCTCCTCGAGCAGAACATTGTCGACGGTAAAGCTGTGGAACCGAAGCTCTTGTATCCCACTGTCCCCCTCTTCATAATCAACGGACAGAGAGGAGTAGCTTCTGGGTGGAACACGTTCTTCCCGAACTACAGCATCGTCTCGACTGTCAAAGAGCTCTTCAGGAAGCTCAAAGCAGAACTAGATGGCTCGTCATACTCCATCAGGAAGCCTCGCATTTGGTTCAGAGGTTATGGCGGCGTCATCAAGGAGACCAAGACCGGATACACCAGCGAAGGTAGACTCATCCGCCAGAAGAACAGGACGATCATCAAGGAACTTCCCATCCACATGAAGACCAAGAACATGTACGCCATCCTCGAGAAGTTGATAGAGCAGGGCAAGCTGCAAGCTTTCGACGATATAACAGGCAGAGATGACCAGCCTACTTTCTCTCTGAAGGGTTTGGACAAGTCCATCAAGAAGGAAAGTCTCGGCCTCGTCCAGAAGATGACCTTGAGCAATTTGCACATTGTGCCGCCTGACAGTACAATACCCCTGGCTTTCAAGAATGTGTCCGACGCGCTCGAGTACTTCTACCAATGGCGCTTGGAGATCTACGGACGGAGAAAGTCAGCGCATCTGGAGAGACTTGAGAAGGAGCTCGAGTACACGAAGATGAAGCAGCTGTTCATAAGCTCGGTCGTCGACCAGAAGATTGTCATGAAGCACAAGACTCTCGCTGAGATAGAGGCACAGATGCTTGAAGCGGGCGTCACAGACTTGTCACTCCTGTCCTCCACTCGATTGCATGAGATGTCCGAAGATGATCTCTCCAAGTACCCAGAGCTTATCGCGTCAATCGAAGAGCAAATAAGGACGCTCTCCAGCAAAGACCCGAGGAAGTTGTGGATGGAAGACCTCAGGAACTTCATCCTTGCGCTCAAAGAGGATCCAAGATTCGACGAGGACTTCGCGCTTTCCAGATGAGTGTGAAAAAGACGGGACTTTTTCAACTGTCAGAGAGCCCGAGCGAAGGAGTGATATCTCTTCATGGTGATCGAGAAGATGTGCCTTACACTGTCTTCGTCTGATCCTATCAACTCGGAGATGGTGGACACCGCCTCATCTGTCAGTATCGGGGAAGAGTGATCTCCTCTGATCTTGATGAGCTCGACGCCTAGTTCGGAAGACAGGTTATCCGCATGTTCTACCGGGATCTTTGTATCCTCTTGGCTGTGGATGATTATTATCTTCTCGCGGTCGATATTCCTCAAGAGCTCGAAGTTGTTGAACTTGTTCCTCATCAGATGCTCGATAATACCGGCGCATCTGTTCTTCACGAGTCTCTTCAGCGAGAAGAAGGACGAGACGATGAGGACTTTCTTCACATTCGTTGTCGTGGCAAACTTGGAAGCCGCGTTGCCGCCGAGAGATTCTCCCCAGACGATGATCTCCGAGGATCTCGCCTCTGCCCACCGAGAAACCTCTGCTATGGACCTGTTGTAGTTGTCGACAGTTGATTGCTTCTTCATCGTGCCAAAGCCTGGGTAATCTACGATCGCTATGTCGAAATCCGAGACGGTTGCTATCTGGATTAGGCGGTCGTAGAACATGTAGTTCCCGAACTGACCGTGGAAGAAGACGAGGAGCTTATCCTTTCCTGTGTCACTGTAGAGGATGTTCGAGTATTCCAGCCTTTCGATGCTCGCACCTGAGCCGTAGATGTAGCTCTCGTGGAGACTGACGCCTCTGAATATCTTCGAGCAGATGTATTTCCTCAGCGTCTCGATGATCAGTATCAGAACGAAGACAGTCGAGGTGATGAAGAACAAGATGGTATCCTTGTGCATTTTTAGAGAAGATCAGTCCGAGTCCGAACTGGACATTCTTCTGATCGTGAAGCCTATGATCACGAGTATTATCGCGAGAATGATGACTATTATCCACGTCGAGCCTCCAGATCCTGTTTTGCCCGAGTCCTTCGTGCTGGATTTCTCGATCTTGGGCAGAGGAGTTCCTTGTACTCCGGTCGAGAAATTGGACGGGAGCTTGATGTGATAGTCCTGTACACTTATTGGCGCATACCTATTTTCTCGATACTTGTGGAAGAGGACCGGACTAGTGACCGCGCTGAAGACGTATCCATCAGAGCTGGCGTCAAGTGTGACGTTCTTGTAGCCGGTCGCGTCTTCTTCAGAATTGCAATCTTCTCTGAATCTGAAGTAAGGACCGAGAAGTGAAAAGTCGGAGGAGACTATCATTCTGCCCGATAATGTGAAGACGTCGTTGGGACCGAGGCTAAGAACATCTATGTCATGCGTGAATCTTGACGTCGAGAGTTCTCCACCTTGCGCAGGAAACATCGTAGTTATCGGCTCACCCTTGTTCCCAAGCTTGTCTTGTGTCTCACAGGAACCCAAGTGATGGAAGCCGAGGTGTCCATTGAACTGCTCGTTGTTCTGAACGACTCCTAAGTAAATTCTTTCTCCGTCAATCTGAGCGGATATATTCATTTTGATTCGTGCAAACACTAAAAAGATGCAATATTGTGATAAATCAGATAATAATGCGTGTCTCGGTTCTGAACCCACCTGCGCTGATAATTTCGTCGACACAGAGGTCACTTTCGAGCAAGCGAAGCAGATAGGATGCGAGCATGCTCTGACTGGTAAGATCAACGGGATAAACGCCACGCACATAGGTCTTGAGAACACGTTCACATCCGCTGACAAGTGTACAAACATCGCGAACTTAGAACAAATCGGATATTCCAACAGGGCATACAGCAAGAGAGGGGGTTCTATCGGTAACATCAGCCAGTTGGGAGTCAATAACGATATGCAGACGGTCGATGGAGAAGGTCACGTGAGCACTTCTCAAGTCGGAGTCAATAACTACGCACATTTCGACAACTGCTCTGATTTCGATGGAGTCCTGACCCAGATTGGAGCTTTCAACTTGTTCGCAGAGCAGAACACAAACGCAAGCGTAGCCCATGCAGTTCAGGTCGGAGCCGTGAGAGACAGGTCTTCTGGTCTTGTCAGTGAATCGTGCGACTGTTCCGAGAAGAGCACTGCAGACTTCGAGATGTTGGCGGGAAATGGAGAATTGAGAGGCTTGTCGAAGGGAAGACTTTCTTACTGGGCCGAGAAGAGGTACAACTGCGGATTCGATGCTGAGATCTCCGCTAAGAGATGCTACATCCAGCAACCAGAAGCTATGGGACACACACTCCACCAGAACATGTTCAACGTTGGAATGGTTCACGAGAACAATGTAGGCGCGGGCTTCATCCAATCACTTGACGGTGCTGGATTGTCTTCATATGCTCAAACTCATCATGCTAACGGTCCAAATCACTCGGTCGTCTTACCGGTTTTTCCTAACGGTCTCCCGGATGGCGTGACCGCTCCTGGACAGATAGAACCTGGTCGCTACGTCGCTTACAAGGATGGCGTCATGCAGTACAGAACTTTCGTTGATAACATCCATGCTGTACACCTGAGTGAACCAAACAACTTACAATACATGGACTTCAAGGCCACAGGAATAAGTACCGCTTTCTCTGGTTTCACTGCAAACTCCCACGTTGCCTCAAGCGAACACTTCTACACCAGGGACAACATGGACATCCCAGTTTACTACTCTTCCGATGATAAGACTCCAGAGTTGAGAAGATTCCTGGCGAAGAAGGGCATAGAGTTCAATCCTTCCGGCTCATATGAACAACTCTTCCAGATACTCTTGAACAACTCGAGCGAACATGTAGATCTCATCGAAGAGTTCGAAGAATTGCAAGGATGCGGCTGTAAGACAACCAGAATGGTAAAGAACTTGGGATACGCAGACTGCAGCACGGAGATAAACAAGCTCGATGTCATCCCTAATTCTCTGAGATGTGATTACGTTACTGTCGCACACTCTGGTCTCGTGAAGATGAAGGTCATGGCAGATCCGAGAGATTACCTCATGAGTATCAAACAACCGGTCTTCCAAGAACCTAGAGGTGTTTTCCAAGAACCGACAGCAGAATTTATGTCCACTCTCTTCGAAAGGCTCGGTTACCCTGGAGAGTACGATGATGTTACACAAATCTTCACACCTGGAGAAGCTCTACCCGTAGAACCAGGCAGTCACTTGCTGCCAGGAGAAGATGGTCTCGGCATGGTCGTATCTAGAGAAACAGGAGTCCAAGTCGTTAGAGTGCTCGGTGAAGACGGATGTGGTAACATCATCGTGGAAGCTTTGATAACCAGTACAAGACCTACTCGTATACGAAGATCAGATCAAGTGTTGGGCAATCCGGATGATGAGGTGGCTGCTGAAGGACCTTGATTGACAGAGCTAAAAACACTTTTTCTCACTTGTTCTTGGTGTCTTTCTGAGAAGTGCCGCCTTTCTGATATTTTGTCGAGTGTTTGCTCTTACTGTCGGAGTTGTCTCCGCCCCCAGACTTCGAGAAAGGGAGAAGTATCGTCACTAGAATCGCAGAGAATATGAAGCCGAACACAACGCCGAGTATTATAGAGCTTAGCCTCCCAGCATCTGCCATGTTTTTTAGTGGCGCCTCTTAACAAAAATGTTGAGACTGCACAGAAGATTCGGTCGCATATGCTTCAACGACAAGGCACATAGATACTGGTTCGATGGGCAGATCACCAAGACGTCCTGCTCCACGTTTCTCGGGAGGTATTTCCCCAAGTTCGACAGCGAGAAGATCATCTCTCGGTACAAGCTTGACGACTCGGGAAAGATAATCAACGAGAAATATAGCGGACTCACGCCAGAACAGCTGGCAAACAAGTGGTCCGAGGATGGAAGACTCGCTGCTGACAAGGGCACGGTTCTTCACGAGATGATCGAGCAATATCACTTGACCGGAAGAAGTTACGCATTCGACACATACGGATCTGTGAAGAACTTCTGCGCGACTTGCAACTATCTACCGGGCTCTCTCTTGGACAAATGGAGCGAGATAGCTGAGAGAGCTGATCCTGACGAGATTATAGGCTGGCAAAACTACATGGAGTACGAGAGAAAGTACACCGAAGGACTCACCCCTCACATGGTCGAGGCCAAACTCCACAGCGACGAAGGCGTTTCAGGGATGGTCGACATGATCTATGAAGACGGCGAAGGTTCGTATGTCGTCTGCGATTGGAAGAGATCTACAAAGTTAGAGAGTTCTGGATACGGCCAAGGAATGGGTCCATGCGAAGATCTCGACGATAGCTCGATCTCGAAGTACCGCTTGCAAGTCAGCACTTACTCTTGGATGCTTGAGAAATACTACGACGTGAAGATAAGCAGCGCGAGGATAGTTGGTCTTCACCCGAACTGGGAACCTCTCGTCGTCGAAGTGGATCCTCACAATTGGTACGATATCGTCGAGGAGATGTTCAGATGTCTCACGGTCACTGTCCATTTCACCAGATGTCCTGTAGGGGCCTCAATGATAGAGGAGACGGTGGCAGGACCGCAAGAAGATATCATCGCGGCCATAGAGCAAAGGGAATGCGACGAGACGGACTTCTTCTACGAGGGCAACAAGGGAGATCTCACCGAGTATCAGGTGTGCGCGCCGTTCGAAGGCAATTGGCCTCTGACAGTGAAGTTCTGCGGATAAAGTTTCGATATCAAAATGACCGCAAAAATGTCGAGAAAGCAACACGCTCTCGAGATAGCTGAACTATGCAATGGTGCTTACAGGGACTTCTTCCTCCAGATAGCATCTTCAAGTCCTCCGGACACCTTGATTTACCACCGAGGATCTCTCAGGAGGAAGAATACACCTGCAAACACGGCGATAAAGATGATCCCAGAGAACTTGGCGAGGCTTTGTGCGCTCGTCTCTGATTTCGTCGGCGAGGAAGAGGTCGCTCCCAAAGAAAAGAGAGAAATGTCCGGAGTTTCTCGCACTGCCATATACTACAACTACAAGAAGTTCTTCAACCATTACAAGGCGAAGCTAATTATTGCCGGCGACAAGGAGAAACTAGCGCGATTCAACGAGTGCATCCACAATTACTGCGTCTCGAGTAAGTTCAGGCGAGATAACATGAAGTTCGACTCTCTATCGGGAGAGATTTTGGACATACGTTTGGATTGACCGTTTTCTAAAAATGACATACGAGCTGGAGGGAACATTCGATGCGAACGAGAGATTCGAGGAAGTCTTGGCTTTCGAGGGTCTTTCAATTGTCGAGGAAAGGAGCTACACCAAGACGGTCTACGGCGATATCCACTACGACGGCGACAAGTTCTACAGGAAAGAACTCGTGAGAAGGTACGGTCCTCTCAGATTATCTGAGGAAACGCCTGTCGAGAATCCAGAACTCTTCGACGCGGACTTCGTGGAGGAGAGAAGAGAGCGCAAGTACGAATCAGGAGAATTCTCAATCTTCGTCAGAGATGTGGGAGACGTATACAGGATAGAGGTCGAGCTCGAGACAGAGAGCGAAGACTACGCTGTAGAGAAAGTACGCGACTTGTCTAATCTCTTCGAGCGCTTGACATATCTCTACAACGTCGTGGATTTCCTTGATGTCCTTGGTCCTGATCTCGAGATACCGATAGGTATAGTTGCTCCTAAGTTCGAGACAGAAAGACCTGTCAACCTCCTCTGGGGACACCTGCGCTACAGTTTCTTGCAGAAGTGCACGGCTGCCTCGAAGATCGATGGAGAAACCGTGAGAATCTTGTCGGACGGGAAGAATCTCTGGCTGTTGACCTCGAAAAGCTCAGTTTACTTGGGAAAGACGAAGTCCGCCGTAAACGCCGAAGGAGAACTCGTCGACAAGCGATACGTGTACTTGCATAAGGGAAACGTGGGCAAAGACTCGCTGAAACCTTTCGAGATCAGGAAGAAGGAGATCTTCCGCCTGACCAACAAGGATCGAATACCTCGTATCCTTCGAAGACTGCTTGCCTCTGATCTTCCAAACGACGGCATCATCTTCACGAAGCAAGGTAAGAGCTACAAGTGGAAACCTATCGACAAGTTGACGATCGACTTGTTGTCAAAGGATGGAGCACTTGTGTCGACATCAGGGAAAGAGTATATGCGCACGGATCTTGAAGAGGGCGTCTACGAGTTCAGAGCCAGCGATTACAGCCTCGTGAGACCAAGAGAAGACAGATTAGGCAAACCAAACTCTGACAGGACCATAGAAAGCGTGCTTAGGCTTGCTCGAGATCCGATCACGGAGAGTGATTTGCTGCTCGAGGGCAACAAGGTCTACAGGAAGTATCACAACAGGGTGAAGAGAACCTTGTTCAAGGACGCGAGATCCAGAGGTGCCGTTCTTCTCGATATCGGCTCCGGTAAAGGCGCGTCTCTCACGTCTTACAGACTCTACGATACCGTAGTCATTGTGGATCCCTCAGAAGAGAACATGGAAGAGCTTCTCGCAAGGGCGGCAGAAGACGATATGGATGTCAAGCCCATCAGTGAGCTCAACAACAAGAGAGGTCACATCTTCTACCACATCGGCAGGATAGACGACGCGGACTTCATCTATAAGACAGAAGATATGCAGTTCAATATCATTGCGATGATGTTCACGTTCCAATACCTGGGAGGAGAAGAGATGGATGTGCTTGGTGATCTCATCAGGAGACGACCGGAAGACTTCTGCATCATTGGTATAGCTCTTAGCCCGACCTATGACGAGATCGACCAGAGCAAGTTTCTCGATCTCTTGGAAGATGAAGGATACGAGGATATAAGCGTCTCAATTCCTGATCTGGAGACAGTTCCAGTAGGCCACGTGGAACCTCTCATCAATCTCGAGGTCGACCTCGAAGATATGGGGAGTACCACAGGGTTGACTGAGGTTGAGGTGAAGACTGATGCAGGCTGGACTATCGAGAAACGCACGTTCAACATATCTCCTCTTGGCGCCAAAGACCTTTACATCAATGAGGAGTTCCAATACCTGAGCAATCTCTACAAGGTGTTCTTCTGGGCGAACAAGAGACCGACGAACGTGGAGCTCAGGAAGGAGACAAACTTGATCGACATAAGTGCTGATGTCCCTGGGAAGATAACGGAGACACCGATTCTTCTCAACGGGCGAGAATGCCTCGAATATGGAGTAAACAGTGTAGGAGAAGCGCTTGTGAAGGCTATCTTACCGGACAACACAGACGAGATAGGGAAGCTCAGTAAACTATCTCTCCAGAAGCTGGCGGACTACACATCTGTCGGTATAGTAACCATTTCGATACAGGACTCGAGATTGGATATCAGGACCAATGGCTCTGGTCCGTTCTGGATATACGTGCTCTTCGTGAACTTTTTCAGGGCATCTCTTCTTGTCAGGGAGGAGGACGGCAGGGCGATCTTTGACGAGTTGCAGGAGGTACAGCTGCGAGACTAAAATAGTGAAAAATACTCGGAGCTCTTCTTGCGCTTGGCGGGCTTTTGTCTATCTCTGATCTTCAGGAGGTTCTCCATCAGGAAGTCCACGTCCTCGTTCAACACTATGTAGTCCCCGCAGAACTTTATCATTGGAGTCCCCTGCAGATCAGGAGGAGGTTCTGTGTACGTGATGTTCACGGGAGTGAAGGGTATGCGGTTCTCTATCAGTTTCACGGCTAATTTGGGCCAGATCTCCATCACCTTCTTGCAATTCTCACAATCTTCGCTGAGAAACAGACGCAAAGTCATTTTTTTATCACGAGGTACCAGTAAAAAATGAGACAGCAGTTCAATGCGCTCGTCTACATGTTCTTCTTCGCCGTGCTATCACTGTACTTCAACACTCAGATATTGCTCGCGGTCAGAAAGAAAACCACGAGAAAATAAAAATGACACAGAGTTGGGAAAAGCTCGGCATATCAGAAGAGGCTTTCTTAGACTTCCAACGAGCCGGTAACTTCACAGAGGAGCAAGCCTTGATGAATCTCTACGACGTGAAGGAATTTGCCCCCACTTTCGAGATGTACAACAAGCTTGAGAAGTACATCGACGATTTCTCGAGGAAGCAGGCAAGACACCTCGATATCAAGATCGAGTCCAAAGGCGTCAAGTGTCCAGAGTGCGGAAGTACGAATACCAAATCTGTACTGGTCCAGAAGCGCGCTGGAGACGAAGCATTCACAAGTGTCTTCGATTGTCTGGAATGTGAGCTACACAGGGAAAGCTAAAAAACCGTCAGTTGGTGGATCGAGTGTCTTCACAGGTGGCGCTTAGTTCGTATATCTTTTTAGACGGGTGGGATTGATCATACCGTATCGAGACCGGTGAAATTGACAGGTCCGGTTCCCAATATCGCCGCGACGACTACAACATGAGGAGGTGCTGTAGGTATCTCATCTCCTGGATCTGGTAGTGGATCGCTAAGCACGAGAACATTCGAAGGTCTGTCTATGCATATGGCAAATCCGTCCTGGAACGGTATCAGATATTTCCCCGGCTCTATAGTGGAAGAAGGGTAGAAGAGATCTTCAAAGTCTTTAGATACTAGAGGAACTTTAGACACGACTCTCACTCGGACTTCTCCGTAGAAAGCCACGGGGGAGTAGTTCTCCTTCAAGATGTTCGGGAGCAAAATGGGTTCTATATCCTCGTCGAAGGTTGATTCGCGAAATAGCATACCTTCTTCAGCGACTCGGACAGTTGGGCAGGTTTCTCTTTCCTTGTCCTCAAAGAGCTTGACAAGATCTTCACAAGGAACCTTGTCGTTGACATCGGCAAGAACTCTTTCGAGATCTAGATTCTCTCCCAGCGAATCCACAGTTTCTCGGTCGTAGAAGTCATACCCGTGCTGGATGAGCAAGTTTCTCAATCTCACTATTCTTTCATTGTTCTCAACATATTCTGGACGCGCAAGTACGTCTCTCTTGAATCTCGTCCTCGAATTGGACATGGGAGAGTCGGTTATGAAGCCTGGATCAGCCGTAGTTATGCCGGCTATTGGAACTGAATTTGCTATGCGAAAAGGATCTTCCCTAATAATCTCGATGAACTCCTTGATTCCCAAAGGTTTGACGATGCCAGGAGAAACCGGGACGACGAACAGACCGTTGCTGATTGGCTCATCTGCCCTGTAGAGATGACAGTGACTCTTTCCCTCGACGTAGCTTTTGTGACCGAAATGCGACAAGCCTACCTGATCATGGCTCTGAATCACTCCAGCGCCTACGTATTGGTCCAAGGCATGTCCTGCGAGATACCTGTTCGGTTGAAGTTGATAGTTGGTGTCCGTGTAATCCAATCCTCCAAACTCATTCCTCACGATGGACCTCGTGTAACCGAGACGAGACTTCTCCAGTCCAATAACCACAGAGCTCCCTTGAAGTCCCTCGTAGTCTCTTAAGGGTTTACAATCGGACAGGAGAACATCGTCTGGGTACTTGTCCGAGACATCGATGACCGAGCCAAGCTGAGTAGCTGTAGTGTGGTTTGTACCGAAGCTGAGGTTACCTACTCCCACCTGTGACACAGATCCCTCGAAGTCGCTCTGGTCTGCGAGCAGAACATAATTAGAGCTTCCCACTTGGTTTACGGTCGCATATCCAGAAGATCGCCTCTCGGACACTATATTCCCCTTGCCGAACTGCTGAGTGGAACCTATAGGCGTGTTTTCTCCCTCGACAGCAAAAGTGTTGGTCGATCCCACCTGATTCGCGTCTTTGACGGCAGAGAGATTGGCGACCGAGACAAGATTGTCATTACCGAGCTGTTTCACATGTTCGAGTTCAGTTCCTACAGTTTCGTCGCCGGGATTTAGGATCTCATTATCCTTGCCGAGTTGTTGGACCGAGTCGTAGACAACTGTGTCGCTATTGATGTAGTTCTCTCCTGCGCTGAATCTATATCCGGTTTGCATTTTTAGAGTATTCTCGAATCAATTTTATACTAAGTACGGTACCGGACCTGTTCCCAATATCGCTACAGTGACAATCCAATACCTTATGCCATTGTATGTCAGAGTTGTCGGACTCGCTGGAATGTCCGTTATAACGACGTTAGAAGGCCACGATGAGTATACTCCAAGTCCGAAATCACCTGGAATCACGTAATCACCGACTGAAGGTCCTCCCGAAGATATTGTAGCAACTCCTCTATAGGGATCTACAAGTGGTGAAATATCTTCGGGATCGAAAATGACCTTCATCTGAACTTCGCCATAGAAAGCGACAGGGCAAAATCGCGAGTCGAGGATATTCGGGATCACTGCCGATTCTACCAGCACATCATCAATGACATCTCTGAATGCTCCTGGTTCCTCAGCGACGCCAATAAATTCGCACGTTTCTTCTTCCTTGTTCTTGTAAAGCTCCACCAAGTCGACACAAGGGACTTTCTCATTAACTGAGGCCAGCACACCATCCAGGTCTTGGAGAGATCCGCCCAACGAATCGAGCGTTTCTCTGTCGTAGATGTCATAACCGTACTGGATGAGGAAGTTCCTCACTGAGATCACTCTTTGCCTGTCTTCGACGTATATGGGCCTGCCCAAATCATCCCTCTTAAATCTAGTAGTTGTGTTGGCTATCGGGCAGTTGGATATGAATCCCGGATCGGCTGTAGTTATTCCAGCAAACGGAGAAGATGCTCTCCCGGAGATCCTCGGTGACACGCTGAAATAATCTTCTATAGTCATAGGAGAGAGCACACCAGTATCCTTGTCGAAGAAGACGAAGAGCCCGTATTCGATGTCCGGTTGAGAACGCGATACTTTAGTCCGATAGAGATGACAGTGACTCCTTCCTTGGACGTAGCTTTTGTGACCGAAGTGTGACAAGCTTACCTGATCATGGCTCTGAATCACTCCAGCGCCTATGTCTCCGTCCCATACATGTGCCGCGAGATACCTGTTCGGATGAAGCTCGTAAGTCGTAGAATTGTAGTCCGTAACAGTGTTTTCCATAGATCTCGTGTAACCGAGGCGAGACTTCTCCAGGCCAAGAAGTACAGAGCTCCCTTGAAGTCCCTCGTAGTCTCTTGACGGTTTGCAACCAGGCAAGATAACATCGTCCGGATACTTGTCGGACAAGTCCATGACCGAGCCAAGCTGAGTGGCGGTGTTGTGGTTCGTCCCAAGAGTGATGTTACCCACTCCCACCTGCGACACGGATCCCTCGAAATCACTCTCGCCTCCTAGAAGAACGGAGTTAGAGCTTCCCACTTGGTTTACGCTCGCATATCCAGAAGACCTGGTCTCGAAGACTATATTCCCCTTGCCCAACTGCTGAGTGGAGCCTATCGGCGTGTTTTCTCCTTCGACCACAAGAGTATTAGTAGATCCCACCTGATTCGTGTCTTTGACGGCAGAGAGATCAGCGACAGAGACCAAGTTATCGTCACCGAGCTGCTTGACATGGTCGAACTTAGTTCCCACTGTATTGTCACCGGGATTCAAGATCCGATTATCCTTGCCGACTTGGTGGACCGAGTCGTAGACAACTGTGTTGCTATTGAAGTTGTTCTCTCCCGCACTTAATCTATATCCGGTTTGCATGTTTTTAGACTAAAAAGATATGAGTTTCATAGTCGCGCGCAATGAAATGGGAGAGACCTTCTTCTTCTCGAACGATGGATGTCCTCACTTCACGAGAGATCCAAGCCGCGCCACAAATATCGAGGTCGACACAATAGACCCGGCGACAACAGCGTGGGTAATACTCGTGTCTTCTACCAAGGAAAAGATATCTCTCTGCGGCTACGACACATTCTTCGGAAGCATAAATCTTGGTTTTACCGCTATAGCAGTATCGCAAGACGGAAGCGTACCTTTGCCGATCGTGAGAGGCTTGCACGGGAATAGCTTCACTTACAAGCATATTACAGGAAGGTCTCCGGAAGAGATCTTGAATTTGTACCCGAGCGCTTTCGTGATCGATTGGAGGTTCCTTTTCTCGGTCTTCGTGCTTCTCTTGTTCGCATTAATGTTCGGAGGACATGTCGCAGGATTAAGCGACAGGAAAAGCTAAATATAAAAATGCAGCCCAATAATATCAAGGATAAAGGTGTCGAGGTCGTTGAGATGTCTCCGGTTGCTGATTACTTTCTTTGGGGAGTCAACCGAGAGAAGATGAGGGAGATCAACAGACTTACTTACCGCGAGAGAAAGCAAGCCAGCAAGAGCGCGACGAATATCTCTGTCTTTCGCAAATATGACAATATGGACAAGGCCAACACTCCAATCGATCCAAGACTTGGTGCCGATAAGCCAAATGCTGTTTGTGGCAAGTGCTCGAGGAAGTTCTCACATTGTATGGGACACTTCGGCTTCATACCCCTGAAGCAATGGTACATATCCTACGATCACGTCTCTCTGGTGTTGAAGATACTCAACTCGATCTGCACAAATGTTGACTGCTTCCATTACGGCAAGCTCAAGTTCATCTCATCGAGCCGCAATCTTATCAAGGACGAGCGCAAACTCAAACAAGTCCTATCGAAGAGTTTCCTCGACTTCACGGACGAAGATATGGAGATCCTCAAAGAGAACCTCAGCTACGATGAGGCACAGATTCGAGCTTCCGAAGAGGACATTGAAGAGTTGAAGAGAGAGTCCGGAGCACAGAGACTGAGAATCCTGTCCGAGTACAACTACGGATGTCCTTGTCCTGGCAAGAATAAGAGTGTCAAAAGCTGGACTATAAGGGGCAAGGAGAGCATGTCCACCAACCAGATACCAGAGTTCCTGTACAGGAAGGAGAAAGTCTCCGTCGCGAAGATAAAACAGCACCTGGAGATATTCGACATGATCCCGTACAATCTTGAGATCCTCGGACTGAACTACAGAACCAGTGACTTCGTGACGAGATCTATACCGGTTCTTCCTCTGTCCATGAGAGTGAGCGAGAACAAGCGACACAACATCACGAAGATGTACGACGACGTGGTATCTCTCCTCGAAGAACCAAACAGTCACGAGCGCATCATGAAGAAGGTCTTCGCCGGCACCAACAAGATAATCGACTCGAGCGAAGAAGACAGGTCTATAGCCGTGAGGATAAGAGGTATAAGCGGAAGTAAGTCCGGACTGAGGTACGGTATCTACAAGTCCAGAGAAGCTTCAAGTACTGGTAGAGGACCGATAGTTGGCACAGATCTCTCACCTGGAGATGGAATCGAGTATTGCTCTGTGCCGCTTTCCATGACCCAGAAGATCTTGCAAGTGCTCCGTATCTCTCCGTCGAACATCGACAAGGTGAGGAAGTACCTGAGAAGCTCTCTCATAAGGTACGTACAAAGTCCTGGAAGGCCCGCTCGAATTATGAATCCCTACCTGCAGATGAAGTACGAGCCGAAGATTGGAGACGTGGTTTGGAGGCGACTCATGAAGGGTGATCACCTGCTCCTCTCTAGACAACCTCTGCTTCACCAAAGATCTCTTGCCGGCACTAAGGTCGAGATCAAGAGATCCAACACCATCGGCCTGAAGGTGAACACTATGGAGGGCTTCAACGCTGATCTGGACGGAGATGAGATGAACTTGTACATGTACGACTATGATCTCGCGAAGGCCTCGATAGCTTCGACGCTCTCACTTGAGAAGAATGTCGTGCAACCTGACATGGGCATCCTAAGCTTTGGCGCGAACTATACACCTCTGTGGACGATAATGAAGATCTACTAGCACAAAGTCGACGCTTCTCTGCTCGATGGACTTGTGCAAACTGACCTGGAAGGCCTCGTTGAACCCAATGAGCTCTTCTCGGAGCTTTTGCCTCTGTCTTTCAACCACGAGACAAGAACTCTACAGATACGGAACGGAAGAATCGTAAAGGGCAAGCTGACCAAGAAAGACATCTCCAGCTCGAGGTTCTCTATACAGGGCGTCCTCTTCAAGAGATACACCTACATAGAAGCCAGGAACTTCATCAACAACATATGCATAGTTCTCGCGAGATTCCAGAAGACACTCGGATTTACCATCGGTGCTGCAGATCTTTTCCCGCCGACTTGGGAGAAGAGATTTGCTTACCAGCGGGAACTCGACCGACTCCACAGAAGAGTTGAGAGCGACTACAAGAAGGTCAACAAAGCGTTCTCAGTTAGGAGTGGCTCAATTCCGAGATCAGAGACAGCCAGAGATTCTTACCTGTCCTTCATTGACCGAGTCGCTGAAGTTAGCGGGAATGTAGAGAAGCTGGTCAACAGGTATTTCGACAGCACCCTCGTCGAGATGATGTCATCTGGAGTTTCTGGTTCGTCTGGTGTTCTGAGAAGCTTGATCGGCCCTCTGGGCTTGGTGCGCTCGCCGAAAAGCATCAGCAAGTACGAGAGAGAGCATTACCTGATGGATGGATCGATAGATGATATAGGCTTCTCGATGAACAACTACACGACCGGACTTTCTCCCGAGGACATCATGAAGAAGTCTGTGGACGGCAGAACGATGGCTATCGTCAAACAGACGCAGGTATCAGAAGGAGGATCGATGAACTACGAGTTCATGTCCACTGTGGGATCTCACAGAGTCTCGGATGACGGCTTGATAACTTCTCCTTCCGGCGACATAGTTTCTCACATTCACGGCATAGGCTTGTCCGATTACAAGAAGACGCCGATAATGAAAGATTCCACCATCTTCTCCGGTATCGACTACTCTGCACTCATGGATTCTCTGGACGTGGTGAAAGATATCCCTGAACATCTTCGCGAACTGGACGACAAACTAGGTGGGATGACCTCGGTCGACGGTGTGATAGTCTACAATCGCGGGCCTTCTGAAGATATCAAAGAGCTTTGTGATATCTACGAGAAGAACTTTGTCATCGCCGGGTCCTTCGTTGATGCGGAAGTGAAGCTCGAGAACTTGGCAGAGGAGAACCTCCACTATTGGGTTGTCGATATGGAAACTCTCTAAGTTTATAAAAATGTCGAGACGGAGACAGAATATCACGCTCGTGAACTTGAGCCGCAATGAGACGGAGACTTATCTCAAGAAGTACAAGGGCGCGAAGATAACTTATGTCGCGATAAGCCAAGATGTCAATGAGATCGCGAAGCTCACGAAGCAGTACAGGGATTTCTCTGTCACTGTGGAACACGAAGCTGACCGCCTCGAGATAGAGAGGAGTCGTGTGTTCGCAGCCAACGATTCGATCTCCAGGAACTTCATCCCGATGAAATATCAGCCGACCAGCGAGTTGATGAGGCGCTTGAGGCTCGCAGCTAGAATGCCGGCAACGAGAAATATACTTCCCGCTCCTTCCGAACCTTTCATAAAGAATGACACATTTGCATTGCGCGTGATAGGCGAAGAGGTGAAGTTCGAGCAAGATGAGCTTGTCACGGCGATAAACGACAAAGAATACTCAGACCTTGTCGAATACGTGCTCCAACAAGTGGGTGGTTCCTTGCCGAAGATGATCGCGTCCGAGAAGCAGATCGACTACCGCAAATTGCAGAAGCTGATTCGAGAGATCAAGGAAGCATATGAGAGAATGGGCATAAAGACTTTGGCTCCCTCTTCATTGACCAGGCAGAACTACATCAGGTTCCTAGAGGATCTCATAACTGGAACGCACAAGAAGCGCCTCGAGGAAGACGACCGCTTCGTTTTTGTCTAGCTCGCCGGTCTAAAAATCGTGCATAGACTTGGAAGATCTGGCAACTCTCACTCCTTTCTCCATCATCAGATCGTATATCCGCATCACTTGTTCCTTGTACTTGACCACGCCTCCGTTAGCTTTTCTCCATCCGTAGAACTCCCAAACGAAAATGGAACTGGAAAATACGGTCGACACAATCCTGTCGTCGATGAATATCACGTCTGCCTCGTCTCCCTCCAGAATATCCGTGAGAGCTTTGAGGTAGAGCTCGTACTTTGTCTTGAAAGTCTCGCCGTAGTTGAAAACCTCTGCTGCCCCGCTTTCCAAGAAGACGAACTCGATGTCCCTGTTGTCCACGGCTTTTACAGAGATGTGCATTTTTATATATTATCAAAAATGCATCCGATATACAAAAGAGGTCCGAAGGTTTCTTATCCAGAGAAAGTCAGCAAGCCGAAGGAGTATGGTCTCCTCCACGAGAAAATACAAGCCAATCTTGACGGTCTGCAATTCGACAAGAATCAACTGGAGATAGAGAGACTTGTGAAGGACAGAAGACTAAGAACTATGGACAAATCCGTCGACTTCCTGAGAAGATACCTCATATCGCACAAGCTGGTCAATGACAGCATAGAAGACTATAACGACTGGATAAAGAACAGGATCTCGAAGCAACTCGCGGCTAGGTCAATCGAGATGGAAGATGTCTCCATAATCTTCAGCAATATCAGGTGGGGTTTCTCGGAAAACAAGCTGGGATACTATTCTGCCACCGCAAAGGCTTCTCTTGAGACGTTCAAGTTGGAGATCACAGCCGATGTACTTCTGAGGAGCGGAGAATTTGAGATTCTCCACGAAGGCGTCTTCATAGGAAACGTGCCTTCCATGCTTGGAAGCATTGCTGATCCTGTCCAAGAAAGAGTCGAGCAGGCTTACACTGATACGTTTGGCAGATACGACCGAGAGATGGAGTTCTTATACCCAACTATTCTCGCTGAGGTGAGAAGTTCTGCTGGTGAATCTCCTGCTGATATTCCTGGTTCCTTCGTTGTTGACGGCAAGGCCAAGATACTGAAGTACATCGACTCTGTGAGGAACAACTTCTTCTACACGAAGTCAACAGACAAGGGACTCGAAGCTCAGATGACTTCCATGACGCCTCTAGGAAGATCAGTCGTTCACGTCAGGCAGATAGGTGGAATCCTCAAGGTTCGCTTGTCGGTCACTGCACAAGAGCATGACACCAACATCTTTGTGTTCGCGCTCATCTTGGCGAGGAACTTGACGTTGACGAACAGACGAGGTGAGACGATGCAGATCCAAGACGACAGAGAATCCATGTCGTTCGTCCTCGAGCACTTCAAGGAGCTCGTCTACGAATACTCGAGAGCGAAAGGTATCAACAAGGAGAAGATCAATGCGCTCTTCTCGATATCTGAGAAGCTCTTGCCTTCTTCTGACACGCCTTTCACGGATGCCATGAAAGTGTACGCCAACGACTTTGAGACGAAGTTCGACGAGGGCGTCATATCGGACGGCATAGAACAGCGTGTTTACCCACAGCTCTTGTTCATGCAAGACAAGGAAGATCCCACAGTTGACAAAGACCTCGCAATCTACAGGACTTTCGCTTATCATGTCTCGGTCTTCATGTCGGTCTACACTGGAATGACGGACAGGACAAACCTGGATTCTTGGGAGTTCAAGAGAGTTGATACGCCAGCGAACAGGATGCAAGAAGTCTTCGGGCGGCAGATAAGTGAAAGTGTCAGGGCGATCAAGACACATATAGATACGCACGGTCTTTCAGAGACATCCATACCTCTCAGCACGATCCCTACAAATGTCTCCGAGATATCGAAGAGACTTTCTGGAAACGCTTGGACAAACAACAGCGAATCTTCCACAACGGACATAGTCGACAACACGTCTAACATCGCCAAGTTAGCTCAGGCACAGTTGATCATGCCGATACTCTCCAAGCATGATAAGAAGCTCGGACCGAGAGTTGGACATCCCTCTGGCGCTTATTGCTACGATGACCTTGACATCCGTGAGAACGAGAGTGTGGGACAGCACAAGGCCGAATCTGTGGGAGCTGTGATAACCCTCGAGGTGGAAGACCAGAAGAAACTCCTCCGCGACATCTACGACTCTATAGACCGAGAAGATGAAGTGGACGGCAATCTCATAGTCAACGGCATCTATATCTCCAGGTGCAATGTTCGCAAGCTCGAGAAGAAGTTGAGATCTCTCAAGAGGAGCAAACCAGAATACCGGTACATATCTGTCGGTGTCACTGGCAAGACGATAACTGTCTCGTCAGATGCGGGCAGAGTTGTCTTCGCTTCCCTTGTCTTGAAGGGAGGAAAACTTCCCGATACGGAGAGAACGATCGAAGAGATCATAGAGGCCGGAGACATCGAGTTCTTGCACCCGACTGAGAGGTTCAAGCTTTGCAATCGCTGGGAAGACATCAAGCCGAAGCACACTCATGTGGTCCTTCACCCGGCACAAGCGAGAAGCTACACCTCGTTGAGACAGCCTTACATCAATCTCGCGGCTATAGTGAGAGCTGCTTACGGCAGTAACATGATAAGGTCGAAGAATGAGATGGGAACTACTGGAAACGCGATCTGCACTCAGGCGTCAATCGACCTGTTCACCGGTCACTATCCTCTCTCATGTCCAGAAGTAATCAGGGACTACCATTTCAGAGCACCTGGCAACACGGTCATGAGAGTCCAGCAGGATGAGAGAGGCGCCGCAAACTCTGAAGATGCTGTTGCCATGTCGAGAGAGACTATGGACTACGGGGCTTTCATGGCGAGGAAAGTGACACCTTTGAAGCTCGAGATCGACCCGAAAGAAGAGGAGGGCACGTTCTACATTCGCAACCCGTCCAATCCTTCTGGAGGCAGATCAACTGATCACTTGATCGACGGTCTTCCGAAGATAGGCGCGGTGATCAAGAAGGGAGATATTCTTGTGGGGGCACTCTACATAAAGAACAACGAAGAGAAGGACGCGTCTCTAATCGCATCATCCAGGAAGCAGACAGGCAGAGTGGTCTTTGTCACGAGAAACACTACGAAGGATAGCAATTACCTGGTGACCATCTGCTTGGAGCGTCTCTTGCCAACTGAGCAAGGAAGGAAGTTCGCTTTCCACCTGGGACAGAAAGGTGTCGCTGGAGCTCTTATCCCTGCTGCTGAACTACCCTTCGACGAAACCACAGGTCTTACACCTGATGAGATATGGCACGGGTTCTCCTACAGAAGAGGTACTCCTGGTTTGAACGCTGAGCAACTCGACAGCAAAGTTCTCTCTATCACGGGCTTCTCAACAGCCGACGCTTCACCTTTCACTGACATAGACTGGTACGACAAGTTCCACCTCGTGGAGTGTTTCGATGGACACTCTTCTGACGGCAGAACTTCTGTAATCGATCCAGGTATAGGAACGAGAAAGAGGAATCTCCTGTGTAGCAGCTATCCGGCTCCTTACTCTTCCGCCAAGCATGACCCAGGCGAGAAAAGGCAGGAAGGTCACAAGTCCACGTCTCGCAACATGACGACCAGAGGAAGTCAGGCTTCTTCTTCCGGTAACATCAGCACAGGAAGAATGGGTAGTACAAATCTCGCAGCATCTGCCCCTGATGTGATCCTGTCCAGGACGCAGTTCGACTCCGAGCCTTTCAACATGCCTTTCTGTCTTGAGTGTAATCACGTCCTTGACGATGACCTGATCTACGAATGTCCATACTGTGGCGGGGAAAGTCTCGTCTCGAGAGCAGAAGTAGCCGGCATCTCGAAGTACTACATGTCCCTCGAACAGTGCAGAGGAAGGATGTGCAAATTCTACGCAAGTAAGCAATAATAATTCTAAAAACATGCTGGATAATTGGAGAATCGGTCCACTAGATATTCTCACTTATGTACCAAGAGGACGATCAGAACAAGATCTGCACAAGAAGCTCAACGCATCACACAAACTCAGGACGAGGTTCAATATCTCTCTCGACAACATCGCGAGGATGGCCTTGTTTGCAGGATTGGATTCTCTAGACGGCGTAGACCTGGGATATGTCCAAGAGGAATTGGCTTCTGAACGGTTTAGGAGCGGCTTCTCGAAGTACAGGGATTCCGGAAGATCTATCGAGTCCGCGGTAGAACTTCTGTTGCAGGGCGAAGAGGAATACTATCGCGACGATGCACCACAAGCTAGGTCAAGGTCAATCAGAAGCCAACCAAGGCCTATGATAGACAGAGCTTCTGAAGTCGATCCATTTGCTCCAGTTCCAGATATCCCGTTCTTTGAGGAGCCGAACGGACTATTGAAAAGAGGTAAGAATCCCTTGTTCGACGCGGAGACTAAGGAGCTTCTCCAAGAGGATCTCTCCCTGACGCTTTCAGTTCTTCTCGTTGAGGAGTTCACCGTGCAAATAGCCGCAAAGATACTGGAGCAGCTTTCCTACTTCAAGGAGATAAAGCAGGGAGATCTCGAGGCTGTCGTCTTGGCTGTCTCAAGAGCATCAGACTACAATCTCGATTACATCGCGGAGTTCTCTCATCTCCTGTTCACTACCGAAGAGTTCAAGAGAATCCTCCAAACTCCGATAAAGCTGAGAGAAAACCAGATGGACGCAGTGAAGGATATTCTCCTCGTTCGATGGAGGAAGCATATCATCGGTCTCTCGAACTTAGACCTGTTTCATCCATCCTCTTGCCTCGTTACAGCAGCAACAGGAACTGGTAAAACTGTTCTCATGCTGTTCATCGGGTCGATATGCTTCGACACGGTCTTTCTCGTGGCAGATGACGAGATTGGAGACAGCTGGGTAATCCAGGAGAGAAAACTCGGCGTTTATCTGTCCTACTCGAGCAGAATAGAGAAGTCCTCAAAGAGGAGAAAGATCAAAGGCCAGGAGAGACATATCCCTTCGACCACTTACGAGCTTCTGAGATCCAACAGCAACTACTTCAAGAACGGCAAACTGACCAACAAGATGAAGGAGAAGATCAACGGGAAGACCTTGTTCGTCTTCGATGAGGTTCACAAATCTGCCGGCGTCGATAATTCCTCTATACCCGGGAATAGCTTAGATTTGCCGTACGAAGATAGGATGACCTTGACGTACAAGATGATATCGAAGCTTTCCAGAGCTATCTCGAGGAGCAAGAACTCTATGGTTGTGGGCCTTTCTGCAACACCTGGAGATACCATTGAGGTGCACATGTGGAAGATACTCGGAGCTCTCGGTTTCTTGCCGGAAGAGATAGATGGCGTGGACATACGGAAAGAAGTCATTAGCAGGCTGAAGAAGACCTTCCGCGAAATTGAGCGCTTCTCCAACATTCTAACTTACGACAGGAACATAGTGGGATATCCAACTTACATAGAATACGACCCGATGTCCGACCTGTACACGAACTGGTTGCTCAAGTATTTCGCCGCCTCTATATTCGGAGTGCAGAGACCCAAGAGTTTCCCTGTCCTTGTCGAGCATCAGACGGCTCAAGAGGAGCGTTACTTCGAGCAGGTCCCTTCTAGTACGAGTTTGGAGACAATGACGGACTACTTGACCGCGACAGAGCTCTTCAAGACGGTAATAATCTCGAAGTATATACCAGATCTCGTCGTCAAGAACAAGAAGGTGGTGATATTCCTCAACTATCACGCGTCCATCCAGCAGTTTTTCAAGCGCATGCACAAGCACTACGGTGGCGACTTCGTCCACAGAGATAAGGGCGATATCCCAGGCGTTTACAATACCGGAGACTTCAACATGGTCACGATCACAGGAGAGACCGCAAAGACCAAGAGAACTGAGAGGATTTCTATGTTCCAAGAGGATAACTACGACACGAGAGTTCTCGTCGTGAGCACGCAAGCTGGATCTGTCGGGGTCAGTTACGACGACCAAACAGGTAACTACCCGAGGATAGTATTCTTGTTCCCGAACTTCTCGTACAAGTCCAGTGCACAAGCATTCGGCAGGACCATAAGACTGACGACCAAATCCAAGACGACGATCTTCTCCGTTTTCGACGACAAGAATCAGACGATTATGGATGTGCTGGGACTCAAGAGCAAGGAAGCTGGTCTTTTCCTCAGAGAAGATCCGTTCAACGGCTACGAAGAAGACGCGAGTCTTTTCATCGAGGGAGAAGACATCAACTCCGTCTCCGATCTACCGTTGTTGTACATGCAGGACGGAGAGCTTTTCCTCACCGATATGGAAAGGCGCAAGTATACCATCAAGTACGATGCCGGCTTCGAAGAGGGAGACATCATGATCTCAGACGATATAGTCGACGACGATCAAGTGATGTACTACGAGGATGTTTCAGAGGGAACCTCATTCTATTTCATCACCGACAGTCCGCAAGGAATCTGCAACTCCAGGATCAATGACGTCCTCAATCACCTGAAGCGAGTCCTTCCTCGTTTCGTCATGAAGGTACAAGCGGTACTCTAGTGACTCAAAAATGCTGAGAGACAACTATTGTTTGTCGTCAGGGAACTTAGTGTGCGACATATGCCAGGAAGTTCTGGAGTTCGATTCTCCTGCTAACAGGCTCAACAGGGTGATCACTTACAACTCGGACGATCACTACGTGCACATCCTCCAGTCGAGAATCGTCGATACGTACGAGACGAACATAGCCAGGAAAACTATAAGGATCTGGCAATCTTATCCGCAGACAAAACCAGAAGGAGCTCTGTTTGGCGAGTGTCTCACGACCGCATGGTGTAAAGCTCGCATGCCGTTCGAGTCCGAGATCGGGACAATGAGAGTGGGAAATATCACGATCTGCAATTGTCTCATCAGCGAAGGTTTCTTCCCGACCATAGAGAGCATGTTTTTCGTCGACTAGAGCCTCGAGGAGATCGTCGCGTCGATGTCGAGCTTGGTCTCTCCCTCGCTCGATGAGCAAGACAATTTGTAGCGCTTGAAAAACATCGCGCCTCCCAAAGCTGTCACGAGAAAGAAGATTATCGAGCCGATGACTCCAGAAATTGTGGCGTAGGTTTCCATATCTGTCGATGTGCTGTTCATTTTTAGGAAGGTCTTTCCAGACGTATTCTTCGATCTCTATCTCTGCGCGCGATAAATGGCAGGGATATGTGTATCGCCATGAGATCTTCTACCGCCAAGTGGAAATTCTCGTCGCTTCTCCTGTCTCTGGAGTATCTCGGAAACCAATCGTCCATTTTTTTGGATCGCAGCCTTTCTAAAAATGCCCGAGTACTTGATATTAGATCTCGACGAGACTCTGATAACTTCTTCGGATACGAACGACTTCCCCGATAGCCTAGTATGCGAGCAGAGAAATGGTCGATACTTTGTCCTTAGACCGCATCTCAAGGAGTTCATGCAGATGGTCTCTAGCCTGTGGCCCATATATCTCTGGTCAGCTGGAGGGAAACAACATGTGCTTGACGGATCAAGCGTTGTCGAGGAATTCACCGGAGTCGAGTTCAATGGCATATTCTCTTACGAATCGTCTGTGGAGGATCTCTATCTCGGCCTCGACGGATGCATGAATTTCGACTACAAGAACATCGAGGACTTCAGCGAAAGATACCTACAGTGCCGGCTAGAGGATGTTCTCATGGTCGACGACAATCCAATGTTAGCCGCGATCTATCCAGAGAACGTCTACTATATCCCTCGCTTCCGTGACAACCTTGAAGACGATGATGAGCTGGTGAAAATGATGAAGGCCTTGTCACTATTATGAAAAAAGGATGAACCTACTTCCGAAGCCCGCCATCACATACTGTATCTCCGTGAAGGACAAAGAGGTGAGGATTTTCGACAGCGTTCTGTGCAAGGTGAGGTCCTTCAGCACGGCAGATCTTGACGATGAGAGCAGGACAAAACTTCGCCTCGAGGATGATCTCACCGAAGACAGATTGTATCTCATGGGTGTATGCATCATCCTTCACGAGTTTGTCAAGGTCTCGTCGTCTCTGAGGATAATCGTGCCCGAGCATATCGTGACGCTTATAGACTCTGGCTCGATCTGGAATGAGCCTCTTCTCGACTCGATCTTCTCTTGTCCCGTCCAACCTGTTTATGTTTCGTCAGGCAGGATATAAAAATTGCATGGAAGTCCTCAGGAAAACTCATGACCGCTTCCACGAGGAACCGTTCGAGATATCTTTCACTGACGAGCACGTGATGAGAGAACTTTACAAGCTCGAGACGGAAGAACTTTTCTCTCTGTGCAAACAAGCCAAAGAGAACTCAGACACTTTTGCGATACTGCAAACTCTCACGATCCTCAAGCTCATCGAGTTCTACTGGGATCGCCCCGCCAGATTTGCCGAGCGATTGGAGGAACTGTTGACATGTCTTCGGACGTACGAGAAATACACCAAGAGGAAGTTGGACATGAGAGAGATGGATATCAGAGACGTCGTGACTTTCATGAAGGGATACAGCGATCTGTACCTCGACCGCAAGAAGTTTCCCAGCAGGAACTTCATCTTCTTGTTGCCTTTCTCTGCCGTGGAGATCAATAACCCGATCCATGCCCTGAGCTGCGCTTTTGAGAACATGCCCTGCGATGTGACCAAGGAGAACGCGTCTCTCCTGTCGAAGTACGACCTGGAGTTTCCACCGAGACTCTCAGCTTCACTCGAGCTGTACTCGGATCACACTATAAGGCATGACTCATATCTCTACTGCTTCGTCAAGGACAAGAGTTCGATAGAGAGATCCATAAAGAGAAACAGGATATCGATCATCGAAATATTGGAGGCGACGGTGACTTTGACGACGGTGATATCGGAGAGAATACTCGACAGGGTAAGACAGCTTCTCGATCTTCTAGCGCCGCCAAGGTATGATCAGCTCAGGAATATGCTGGTGACGGAGAACATAAGAGAATTGGATCTCCACTTCGTGTTCGAAGAGAAAATGCCGCTAGACGATGCCCAGAAGGTCCTGACGGTTTTTATGTTGAGGGCTCTCGAAGCCAAGAGAGACTCTACTCTTCGTTCATAGACAAAAACCCTATCCAGTTCCCTGGTACCAAGACCCTGCTTTTGGTGCCGAAAGATTCCAATCTCTTCTCCTCGAGCTTTATGGAGGTCATATTGGACTGTCCTCTCAATTTCTTGTATTTCTCATCTTTGAGATACTGATAGAGAGTCGCGCCACTGTCGTTGATGACCATCACTTGGTAGTAATTCGCAGGCGGGATCTCAGGAAGGGTGATATCCAAGTACTTCGCGTGTAGTTTCCTGAGAAGACATGCCTCTGGGTAGTTCTCGTTCTGGCCCGGTTTTGAGTAATTACACGGCATGAGACCCGCTACATTTGCGTTCCCTATTATCTTACCGTTCAACTCTGACAGATCGTAAGAATTTACCCTCTTGGCGTATTCTCTTAGACCTTCATCATATCTCCTGCCCCATTTGGAACCGTCATGTCTTGCTTTTATGGCACCTGTCAGCTTACCGGAAGATAGGTATATTGTATTCTCAGACTCGATGAAATCCTCTAGATCCTTGAACCCGAACATGTTCAGGACGGCTTTGTTGGTACTTATGGTTCTCACGAGCATTTTTATATAAACCAATAACGAGAAAAATTTAAATCGGTCTCTTGCAGTGGATGAATTTGTCTTTCCCTGATATGCTTTTGAACCAGAAGAGTCCATCTTCGTCGGAAAGCTCAGCCATCTCTTTCTCGATTTCCCGCATGTTCGACAAGTTTTCTTCTCGGATCTTTGTGCTGATCTTCTCGATTTCGGCGTTCATGTCCATGTTTTTATGGCTGATCTATCCGATGAAATCAACTTTCGTCAAACTCTGTATAACTCTCAAGCAGTGCTCGATGGAATCAGGAGCTCTGAATCCGCTTATGTTCTTTATTATGCCGCCGTAAATCTGCTGGAGTTCTCCAAGAATATTGGTCCTGAATTCTTCAAGAGTCGCAGTGTCTTTCTCGATGCTCCTCTTGAGCTCTCTGGTGCTCCTATAAACGGGGACGAGTATCTCATCGGACGAACGAGAAGAAGTTTTCCTTATCAGCGCTCCTTGGAAGAATATATCTCTCCTCTTCTCGTAGATATGTGCCACGTCAAAGTCTAGCCTGTCGAACAACGAACTCTTGCTGACCTCTTGCGCGAGAATTCCACCAGAAGCCGAGCTAATGAAAGCAAGGTTGTTGTTGTAGTTCACGAGAAAGATCTCGTCGAAGGTCTCCACGAGATCTATGCCCTCTTTGAAGAAACTCTCTATAACCGGAGGAATCTTCCTCATATACCCATCCTTGGAGATATTGAACATCATTTTTGCGCTTCACGCCCTCATCGCCATCATCATCTCGAACTTGGATACGCCGGACTGCAATGTCTCCTCCTCACGAGATGTCTCCTGCCGAGGTCTTATGTCAACGTCCAAGTCCACCTCGTCGAAGAGTGGATCTTCTCGCATCACTTCTGTCGATCCTCTGAAGCAATGGAACAGCATCTTCCCGTCTGTCTCGAAGAAGGTGGCGTTATCGTTCTCGTGGGTTCTCTCGCAAAGAGGACAGTAAGATTTCCTCTTCCGCTCGAGTCGTTGACCTTTGATGGTGAAGGCGCCGAGATCTATACCTCGTCTCTCAGCGAACTCGACAAGGATATCTGTCGGACAAGAAGATGCCGGTGATGTTCTCTGAACGGGAGCAGTTATCTTCTCGAGAAACTCACAGTCTTCCACAAACGAGACGAGACTTTCTCTGAGGTTCCTGGTCGTGTTCTGCTGGATTACTCCAGTGCCCGGGAAGATATACCTCTCAAGTCGGCTGTTCTTGCCTTTGCCCTTCACTGAGTCCTCGACTCGGAAGCACTGGTTCCTCTTGTAGAGAAGATCACAGTGCTCTTGCAGATGCTCCGGGAAGTCCATGAACTCGAACAAATACCTGCAATCTTCTCTGCAAGCCAAGGCGAAACTCTTCACGACGACATGGTAACTGTAGTATTCTTCGTACTCGTTCCCCAAAACTACGAGATCTCTGACCCTCAGATCCTTGCCGAACACCTGCTTGAAGCCCCGGATGAGAGCCTCGAGGATGTTGCACAATTGGGAAGTCTCGTGTATCTCTCTAGTTTCCTCGCTTCCTTCGAAAACATCAAAGACCTTCTTAGGAACCTTGTCTATGTCGAGATAGAACTTCTGTCTATCGGTCCTGATCACCTCATGAACGGTAAACTTCTTTCTCTGGACAAGCTTGTCGAGACTTTCGAGAGAGCATGACTTGTACCTGTTACGATTCCCGATCTGCAACCTCACGGTGATCTCCTCTTCTTTTGCCTTCACCTGAGAGAGTCGGTATTTCATGTTTTTGCAAACTAGAAGTCCAAGGAGTTGGGAGACGTGCAGCTCTCTGGCGTGCTGCTCTCTCCTGCCGACTGGACGGAGGTGTAGAGCTCTCTGGCGTGCTGCTCTCTCCTGCTGACTGGACGGAGGTGTAGAGCTCTCTGGCGTGCTGCTCTCCTGCTGACTGGACGGAGGCATAGAGCTCTCGTGCTGACTGGATAGAGGTGTAGAGTTCTCTGGTGTGCTACTGCTGGCGTACTGGACGGAGGTGTAGAGTTCTCTGGCGTGCTGCTCTCCTGCTGACTAGACGGAGGCGTAGATCTCTCTGGTGTGCTACTGCTGGTGTGCTGCTCTCCTGCTGACTGGACAGAGGTGTAGAGTTCTCGTGCTGACTGGACAGAGGTGTAGATCTCTCGGGAGTGCTGCTCTCATGC
>JAOXNT010132448.1:0-11199 GCA_028565815.1 Cletocamptus dominicanus | reverse complement strand
TTGGGTGACTTTAAGGTCAATTCCTTTAAATAAAATCCCTTCCATTCATTATCAATCGCGTAGTCTTCATATCCTTCTGGGATGACCATATTATCAGGATCTCTTGATTCTGATAAATCGAAAGTAGCTTCATCTACAGTAAATACCCATCCTGGTAAATTCGCTAAGTGAAAGTCATCCATGGTAAAATCTAAAATAAAATCAGAGCGAGGGATTGGGTCCATGGTAACAGATAATTCACTCATATCTCTTTCAAAAGTGGTGGAGAAATACCCCTTTACATTTTCATTATCTAGGGGTACTCCGTTGACATCTTTTTTCAAGACTTTCTGTGGAAAAGTGACTATTCCTGAGATATGCAATTCCTGAAACCCATCACAAGATACACTGACATAGCAAGGGCTTTGATTGCTTGTGGTATTGTAATTGGCATCAGGATTAATATTACCTCCTTTAAAAGTAAGTGACAAATCTCCATCAAGAGGAATAAAAGCGTCTTCTTGTAGATGTATAGTAAACTCACTTCCAAATCCATCAGGAGCGATACATACATCAGAGGCTCCTAGACCAAGACGAAACCCATCTCCTAAATGAGGAAAGTCAAGTATATTTATAAAATCAATACTGGCTTTTTCTGTGCTTGCCGTAAAATTGACAATAGCTGTAGAGATCGATTCCTCACCGAAACCTTGCGAAAATCCAAAAGGCAAATTGACCTTTTCTCCATTAATAATACTATTTACCGTATTCATATTATTGACGGCATCACTCAGATCTTCTAGAAAAGTAATATCCATTGGATCAGAGGATTCAAGATTTGTAATGGCTTGATCCACGACATTTTGTTCTTGAGACGCTACCATTCCATCTAGCCTCCCAGTCAAGGCTTGACCTTCTGTATTGAGTGTGATATCATTAAACCTTACGGAGAGTATAATATTATTTAAAAATTGCAGCACTACTTCACCGGTACCTGATATACTTTCCCCACCGACATTATCAATGTCAATATTATCAACACGGAAATGGCCTATGGTAAAAGAATTGACCGAAGAAAGGTCTGACATCGGAGTAGTATTAATAGGAGGTGTTAACTGACACCTTTCATAACAATCCAGCGCCACTTCATCTTGGTTGCCTTCTTCAAAAGGATTGTAGCCATACCAAAAAGTATTGATATTACTATAGTTATCTCCATCAAAGAAAGCCTGATCAGGATCTCTTACTTTTACCCGAGCGGCATAAAGTGCACCTTCATTAAATTCCGGCAGTCCAAAATCTGCATCATAAATAAAACTAATATCCGGCAAATACTCTGTGATGTAGAAGGGGGCAGCACCGCCAGTTTGGAGGTATTCATATATAGATTCATTTCCGATAATATTTGGGTCTACCTCATAAATCTCCAATTGATATTCGTAATCGCGAGTCAGATTGCCACTAGATTGATTTATCCATTGAAAAGTTACCGGAATATCTACTGCATCCCATACGGACTGATCTACCGGATAAACCAATTGCAAAGTATTATGACCTACCTCAAAAGACTCGCTACAAGTTTTAGGACTGAGAAATATCTCCTGCATGGGATCATAAGCCATGACTTCAAAGCATAATTGATAAGTTCCTTCTGGAAGCTCGCCATCAATATCGTCTGACACATTGGGAGTTTTCTCAAGTCTATCAAAAGTAACTTCACCATATAAAAATTCTAAGTCAGCAGAAGTCAGCACCCTGGTCTCAAAAGGTCCTATGGTAAGAGGAGTAGAAGGAAAAAAGTCCCTCGGTAGTCTCACATAAGTTTCCTCCCCTCCGGCATTCCCTTCTAGACCAGCCCTAATATAATAATCAAATTCCTGATCTGAATTATTCCTTACGGTAATCATATAATTAGAAGCATCTGCCAACCAAACATTGAATTTTGTAGGGTAAGGAGGAAAAATATTAACATCTACACTAATGGGTATTTGGGCTTTCAAGCCAAATGTAAAGCCAAAAAAAGCTGTAATAAAAAATACATGGAGTAGACTTTTCATGTAAGGAAGTGGAGACTTTGGTAAATTACTTTTCATGGTTATTCTGCTTATAAATGAGGTCTTCTAAGTATTAATACCGAAAAATTGAAAATTGCATAAAATAATTATTAAAATCTATGTTGATATTGCAAACCAGATCGAATTTCTGAAAATTCAGATCTTACAGTAGATGATCGGTTAATCTGACTGATGCGAAGTCCGAGATTACTTATTTTATTAAGTTTGTAACTGAGGTTGACTCCATTTCTGAGGGTTGTTCCTTCTCTCAATCCATCTACATCATTGTATATGAACGAGGAGTTTAAGCTTGCCTTGAGTTTATTTTCAAAGAAGGATTTAGTTACGTTTACTCTAAGTCCATAGTTGGCATTAGTAGACTCTTGTCTATCAAAAGTGCGGTAGGTAAGAGAAGAATTGATATTCCAGCTATCTTTTATAGAATAGCCTATTGACAAATTACCATTCCAGCTATCCTGGGCACTTAATTCTTCTTCAGAATCATCAATAGTAAGGAAGGTATTTCTTCCTCCTCTTACAGCAATTTTATAGGATTTATTGCCTCGCCTCAGCCGATAGTTTAATCCACCCATTAGGACATTATTGGTAATGGCATAGGTATAGAGGTCATCTACTTGGACTAGCCGAGCTTGATAATCTTGTGTAAAATTGGAATAAGTAAAATTACCACTAAAGGACTTTGACAACCTAAAACTTGCTGCCATATTAATAATTAAATTATTGGACGTAGAAAGCTTTGTTCCGGTAAGATTATTCTGTTGCACCCCTACACTGCCTACAAGATTGAATTTTCCTGAAAACAAACTGGTATTCCCACCTATGGTATAATTGATAATATCGGTATTGAGAAAAGCAACGGTCAATGGTTGGTAATAGGGTTGTATATACTTTACGGATCCATTTAAGGAAAACTTACTGCCAGAGTAATTAAGACTTACATCTCCGGCATAGGCAAACTGGCTGGAAACATTACCTTCTGCAAAAACATCGGTTATCGGATTTTCACCTATAATTTCGTTTTCTCCATAAGAGTCCAGGTTATCAGTCTGGAAGGAAAGCCCAAAATTAGACTGAAGTTTGACTCTACTCCCTAACCCCAATGAAATGGATGACCCTGCTACGGTATTACTCTGTCTAGTTACATCTTCAAGGATTACCTCTCCATTCAAGGAATCTAATTTATCTGATGATTGGGTAGCATATACATCAATGCGTGTATTGCTCGATCCAAATCCAATATTAACTGCCGTAACTTCTCTAGAATAAGTAGGTGTAAATACGGTACCTATAAAGGTAGAATCTCGATAGGATCTCAAATCTTCTATATCTCCTTGTATAAAATTAAACCTAAATTTTCCCGGTGTTAATTCAACTCCATAACCATTGATGGTACGCCCGGAAAGAGTATAGGGATTAAAATTGATATAAGAGTCCCCGATATGTAGTTTTACCCATTTGTACTCAGGATTAATCCTCCACCGAGAAAAAGTAGCTCCATAATTGAAGGTATTATCTCTTATGGATGCATAAATAGGAAACTTAATTGAATATATGCTGAGGTTGAGACGTGCCGACAAGCCATACTGAAAAGGAGATGTTCTATCATTAATACCGGATGCCGAATACATCCCTAGATTGCCTCCTAATGATCCTGATATTTTTACAGGATCTGCCGATCGGATGGAAGATAAGGACTGGGAATTCATTGATGCTAAAGAGATTAAAAATATCAAAAAAGTCAAAAACAAAAGCTTCTTCATTGGTCTTGGTTTTATTCACACATACAAGTGGCGTAAACAGATTGTGATGGTCTCTCAATAATTTCATAAGACTTCACTTCATTATTATTATCTAACTCAATCAATAGTATTTTTCTAGAAAGCATATTATCATCAGGCACCCAAATAGCAATCTTGTTGATATCTATTTCTTGGTATTGATCAGTTGTTAATCTTTGAGGCAATAGATATCCAGTAGGATTTATGCAATATTTTTCGATATTATTCAATATCTCATCACTACTCATTAATTGACTGCCTTTTTGCTGGCAATGTATTATTGCTTCTTCTTTGAGAAAATAGGTAACTGATTGACCAACCATGTTTTGAAGGGTAACTGCACCTGATAAGTTAGTGCTATTTGGTTCTAATGGCAGAGATTCCCCACCATCACAATCAATCATAAATCCAAACAATGAAATATCAAATGTTTTATTACATTCTAATGCCACATCATTTACTTCTAACTCTGCCGATTGGTTATAAATAGCAGAGACTAAATCAAGTAGTTCTTCACTCCCATTAATTTCATATGAATGTGTTAATCCATATTCAAAAGTTTGTTGTATTCTAGTTTCTGTATTTCCATGTTTAAACTTAATTGCAAATGTTCCATCAGGATGTTGGATGCTTGAGAGTTTAAATTTTAATTTTACACTTGGATATACATTTTGATCATTATCTATTATCGCAGCTCTAAATGTATCTAATGTTATATCATCGCATTCTGAAGTTTTAATACATAACCCATTTTGGGTAAGTTCAGGGGTGTTTGGAGGAGTGAAGTAAGAAACAAAACTAAAGTTTTTCAACCCCAAACTTTCTTTGGGAAATTTGAGTTTGTAATCAAGAGCATCTCCTAAAGGAAAAGAAGCTATATTGGCATCTGTAAACATTACTAAATCGTAGAATAATCCAAAATCTACACAAACTTCACCAAAAATATCATACGACCTTTTATTTTGAATATTAAATACATCAATACCTTTAACTCCCCCTTCTCCCTTAACTGTTGAATACAATCCCATCTCAACGACTGCTCCAAATGAAGTTCCTGCTTTGTTCGCCTCACCTACGGTTATTGCTCCACCTACTGCTATTCCTAGCTTTTTTTCTATTGAACCGCTAACAGTACCGGATACATTAATAAAAGCATCACTCCACATCTCACTAAAATCAGCCTCTCTACCATCCTGAGTTACTTCAAAAGTAGGATCTAAGGATTTCCCGTCCTTCCCATATCTGACATTTGCGAATTTAACATCAATTGGTTTAGTGCCCGCTAGAGAAAAGTCGACAACAACACTAGCATTAAAATTGGCTTCGGCTATAGGTCCTACCACTGCATTAAAAGTGAATATTCCAAAAAAAGTAGCTGGTGTTGGTAAATATCTATAAAAAATACTTTTATCCCTGTTACTGTTCTTATCTTTAGATAATTCCTTTATTTGATTGTATACAACTTTTATTGAATCCGTAGGGCTATATGCAAAACCTTGATAAGGACCCACTTTGAGACCCCAGCTTGATAACCTAAAGTTTTTAAGATTGACAGAATAAAATCCATTCTCATATAATTCATTCGAAAAATCAGCATTATAATGTCGTTCAATTACATCATATATGCCATCACCATCAGAGTCTTCTTCATCTTGATCAAAGTCACAATCAATAACTCCATTACATAAATTTTTAAGGACATAATCATTATTAGGATGTTCAGCAATAAAACTAAGTTGTCCTTCAAACTCAGCAGTGACTTCAAATTTCAAAGATTTAAAGGGTTGGATACCTTTGTCCTGATCAGATAGAATACCAATTATTTGATTAAGAAGATTATTATGAGCACTAAAAAGTGTTTTTAGATCATTAACATTTCTAACTTTTATAACATCATTAAGCTCAGAATTAAAATAAAAAGTTTTAAACGTCTTCAATACCTTAGCTGGTTGGGTTTGTAGGATTAATTGTCCTCCCGTTTTTTCCACTGATAGTACCTCCCGATGTAAAACATCTTCTGCCGGTGTAGCAAAATCTGTAACTATTATATGACCTTTATCAAGCTCTTCAAACATGATATCGTCTTTTAAAATCAATTCATCTTCAGACCTTGAAATCAACAAGCTATTGAGCATATTATGAGGTATTTCAAGTGTACTGTCGCCGAGTATATAATAACTACTTTGAACCTCATCTATGGGAAGGCTTGTGATTTTATACTCCTCCTTAGCACATCGGTTCATGACAATAAGTATCAATACTATTGCTATCAGCTTGAGAAAAGTACTTGCTTTCATGGTATTGGTTTATTGTTTTCCTATATGCTAATACCATCAAGTCCTAAGATTCCATAAAATCACCATAAGATTTTTTTATTTTTTTTTAATTTTATTGTTGGCAGCTATTCATTATCCGTTTTTACTAAACTTTTCATTATTCAATTATGAAATTATCTTTTCCCTACTCCTTACTGCAGATTATAGGATGTCTGTTGTTGTCTATTTCTTTTTTGCATGGTCAAAAGCTCACCTTTGATTCTATCAATGTTTTGCTGGACAATGATAAGTATGAAGAAATCATCACTCTATCAAATTCTTATGAAAAGGAAAATTTGAGTGAACGACTCTGGTATAGACTGCGATTTGCCGAAGCATTTTCATACTATAAAACATCTGACTTTAAAACTGCTTATCCATTAATGAAGGAATTATTCAGGGAGGCAAAAAATATGACTGTCAAAGACTCTCTTGATGCTGTCACTTTTGTAGATATTGGTCAGAGATTTGCTGACCTGTCCTTTATTGCTAATGAGTTTGAAACAGGAATAACGGCACTTAACAAAGCTGAGAAAGTAGCTTCAGAATATCTTCCTACGGATTATAAAAGACAGGTAAAGATTTATCACAAAATGATTCCTCTTAATAGGATAACCAATAAGTACGATGAGGCATTCAAGGCATATCACAAAGCTATTGAAGTGTCTACGAAAATGCAGGAAAGAAACAAAAATATAATTCAACCCACTCTTAAGTCAGAGCTAGCCCAGATATATTCTGACCAAAACAAATTAAAAGAGGCCATAGACATATATAGTGATTTGTTGACAGAAGCAGAAGCAGACTCAAATCTCCAAAGAATAATTGTCTATAATAACAACATTGCTATCACTTACTATAAAGCATATGATCTGGGCAAAGCACTATATCATATCGAAAAAACATTGGAAGCAGAAATCAATTTATATGGTGAAAACAGTCACTTGCTAATTGATACTTACAGAAACTTAAGTATTATTAATAGCGGTCTTAAGCGATATGATGTAGCCGAAAAATACTACAGGAAAAATCTAGAATTAATAAAGGACTTCACCAAGGATGAAACCCATCCTTTATATACCATGAATCTTTATAATATAGGGCTATTGCATCAACAAAAAAACAATTATGATGAAGCAATAAAGGTTTTCTCAGAATGCTTGGAAAAACGTAAACAAAATAATGACACACCTCCAGAATTACTTTCTAATACATACTTGTCGATGGGTGAATGTTCATCAGAAATAGAAAATTATGAAGAAGCTGAGAGATACTTTTCGAAAGCCTTGAAGATTAGTCGGGATATTGGAAAAATGGATGGCAATACCGGAAGAAATATCCTTAAGGGCTTGGCAATAGCTCATTATTATCAAGGGAATACGACTCTGTACGAAAAATTTATCCATGATGCTATAAACATCGAAAATTACAGTCTTGATCATCCTTATGATTTTAACAAAGAAACGAATATTATTCAATTAGCGTCAGCCCTGAGGATAAAAACGCAATTCAAAGTATCAGCTTATGAGTCAAGACCCAATGAGAAGCTGAAAAATGAAATTGATCAATTATTGATGGTTGCAGATTCTATAGAAAACTACGTAAAAATATTCTACAGCGATCCTGATACAAAACTAAATCTTGTCGGCCAATTGAGGCCCTTGAATGAGAATAAATTAAAATATTACAAAATACTATATGACAATGGAAAAAAGGATGCCCTTTCTCATGCATTTAAGGTAATGGAAGCTAGTAATAATATATTCTTGTATGAAAGTATAACGGAAAGAAAAAACACATCCATTATGGGTGTACCCCAAGAAATTATTGATCATAAAAACAACCTAATCGATAGCATTAACTTTTATGAAAGTCAAGTAGATATGCGCCAGGATGGGTCAGAAAATAAAAAATATACAATAGCTCTCAATAAACTTAATAAATTTAAAAAGATGCTATTTTCTAGTATTAGTGAAATCAAAAAAAATCATCCAAAATATTACGCTTCTCTTTATTCTTATCCCATTATAAGTGCAGAAGATTACGCCGCCAATTTATCTCAAGATGAGGTTTCAATTTCTTATTTTGTAGGTGAAAAGGATATCTATGCCATTAGCATTTCGCAACAAGAGAAACAATTTTATAAAATAGGAAGCAAAGAAGAATTTCAACTAAAAGTATCAAAGTTTATTGCAGCTATTAAAAAATACAATGATTCGAATTTCACATCTGGTGCAAAAGAATTATATAAGCTACTTATTCTACCGATAGATGTGGATAAGTACCAAAAAATAACTATTATTCCAGATGGGTTTATAGGATTATTGCCGTTTGGTATACTCACACATCCAGAAACGAATAAAGCACTCTATGAAGCACACATAATATCTTACAATTATGCAGCATCAGATCTAATAAAGGAACATCCTAATCAAACTACCAATAATATCTTGGCAATGGCCCCAGTATTCGAAGAATTGAAAACAAATACAGACTTTATTACCTACGAAAACAAGAATGATGTATTCCGTAATGAATTGGTTTATCTACCCCAAAGTGAAGAAGAATTAAGGTCACTTTCTGAATTAATATCAGGAGCATATTATTTGAAAGAAGAAGCCACAGAAGAGAATTTTAAATTAAATGCTCCTTCATCACAAATCATACACTTAGCAACTCACGGTTATGTTAATCATAGTTATCCAGACAGGTCAAGGCTTTATTTTAAGAAGGGCAAAGAATCCAATGAAGATGGAATACTTTATGCTTATGAAATCATCAATATGGACTTGACTAAAACAAACTTAGTCACATTGTCTGCATGTAACACAGGTATTGGTTCACTGCAAGAAGGAGAAGGTATTGCCAGCTTAGGCCGATCTTTTGCTTACGCCGGAGCTAATAACCAGCTCGTTAGCCTTTGGCCAGTTAATGATGAAACTACAGAAAGAATTATGTCAAATTTTTATACTAATCTTAAAAGTGGTCAAGGAAAGGCTGAAGCACTATCAAACGCCAAAAGAACCTTTCGCAAAGAATCTCCAAAAGCCTTTCAGCACCCATACTATTGGGCTGGATTTGTATATTATGGAGAAAATTCCCCTCTTTCCCTGACAAGTGATGTAAACAGGATTTTTTGGCTATTAGCCATATTATTAATTATAATAGCTAGCCTATACTATTACTATGTACGCAGGAAGAAAAACGAAACAACCATAGCTTAAACCCACATTAATCTCATTCTAAAAGCTTAAGCAGTGAGGCTGCTTCTTTACTTTTGTAATGGGTTGATTTTGATATTTTTGATAGTAAATCTCGAGATTGATTTAGTTTTTTGGCTTTCAAATAAGCAAGAGAAAGATACCATATCCTGGCATCTTCATATTTCTCAAAACCCGGCGTACCTTGGGCATCTTGCAAGACGGAAATAGCCTTATCAGGCTGATCTATGGCAAGAAAAGAAATACCCCCATATAGCATAGATTGCGGATTGTTCCTATCCTCAATTAAAAGATTGGCTGCATCTTCATACTTTTTATCTTTATAAGCCAAGTAGCCTGTATTGCCTGTATATATTTCATTTTCTCCTCTTAGTGAAACTTCCCCCGGCACAGGTAGAGCCTCATAATATTGTGCAAAATACTTTGCTTCCATTCCGTTATCAGAACTACCATAAAAGATAGATATTCCCAAAGTAACTATTAATAGGAAAACCAATACTAAAAGAGCAATATAAAACCTTTTGCTTTTATACCAAGGTTTTAAGTCCAGCAAGCTATCAATGCGATCATCAAGTTCTGACATTAAAGCTTCTCCATCACCACCATTTTTAAGAAAATTTTCCATTCCTATCTGAGAATTCTCATCATTTCTTTGCTTATTATTTTTATTGGTCATGAATTGATATTAAAAATATTCCTCAAGTTTCGCTTGCCATTTTGTAGATATGATTTTACCTTATTTATACTAATTCCCTCATAATTGGCAATTTCATTATATGATAAATTTCTTAGGTAAAAGGCTTCAATGCATTTACGTTGCTGATCATTTAATTTAGTCAAGGAAAACAATAACTTTTCAATGTTTTCATCAGTATATACTGAATCAACATCATTTTCCACAAAAGATTCCGTAATGTCTGCTAAATAAACTATTTTTTTCTGATCTCGAATAGTCTTCAAACTTATATTTCTGCAAATACTCATTATCCATCCCTTGAAGTTTGTAATATCTTTTTTGACGATATCTTTTATCACTACTTCATAGGTTTCCATGACAATATCCATAGCCATGTTTTTATCTCCCACATAGTAATACGCCAATCCAAACAGATTAGACTTGTACTTTTTTAGCAAGACTCCCAGTTGCCTTTTGTTTTTACTTCTTTTATATTCAAGTACTAAATCTTCATCCTTTTTCATTTTCCCTATCCTATTTATCAGTTTCTCTAGTAAATTAGAATAATCATTAGGGCTATATAATCAGGTTTACCACATTCACAATCATTATGCTCTGAAGTGTAGTTTATTGATCTATGTTGCACCTCCAAGTTATGTATTACCACCAATATGAATAACTCAAATAATTATCCCCATTTTCTTCTCTTGTGAATATAATTAAGTTGTGGTCTGTTTGGAAAAAGAAACTGGATAAAAATAAAATTAAACGTAAAATCACCTTATCATCACAAGTAAATTTACTTACAAAACATATTTATTCTACAAGACTATCAGTTCTATATGATTTCTTCTTATTAACTCGGATTATGCATTAGAACTTCGTAATGAGGGTTGAAAGGTCAACCTGCCCGCCGTCCTAGACTTTGGCAGGCGGGTAAAATAAGGGGTTTCTCGAATTCATCATCCCGATAGCTATCGGGACTCTATGGTGATTGAGAGAAATCAATACAATGTCCTTATTTTGCAGGCATTTCAGCCCGTAGTACCTGCCCGCCTATTTATATATATAATTAATGAAGCGCAGGCGGGGATTTTTTAATGCATAGTTTGTATGTTTAAAAATCAAAAGGCATTGACTAACTTTAGTTGTTGA
>JAOXNT010132337.1:0-11237 GCA_028565815.1 Cletocamptus dominicanus | reverse complement strand
AGCAGGCAATCGGGGAAGAAGATCCCGTACCATACACCACGGAAGTATTCGCATCCACTACCTCAAACGAGCTCCCTCCCGTATTGGAAAAATTCACATCGAACTCAAAGGCTCCTCCTGACGAGGCACAAGAGGGAAAAGTCGCTGCCCCCGGCCCGTCGATGGAAGTGAAGGTGATGTTGGAACAGGAGGGGGTACAGGAAGGATTAGCTGTTCCGGGAGTGCCAAAGTCCCCTCCCCCGCAAGACGTTGTGGCTACACACCAGTTGGAACCGACGTTATTCGCTGTAGCGTTTTGGGCAGTGGGGTCTAATTGAATGGCTTCCCCGTTACCTTCATTTGGAAAGCCTGAAATGTCGTAGTCTACTTCGTCAATTGTAGAAGCTCCGCATTCAATCCTTACCTGATCGCCTCCATTAGATAATTGTATCCCCGTACCATAAGTATATGCTGGCGAACCACAGGCAGATCCACTTGCCGCTAACGATATACAACCTCCCGCAGGAACTACTACACTCGAAGAAATGGTATGAGTATCCTCTCCGTCGTCAATGACCATCCCATTCATATCAATAGGGCTTCCCGTAACATTACAAACCTCAAACCACTCACCGTCCGGCTCACTTCCACTGGTGTTGTACATGATTTCATTGATCACCAAGTCGCCAATATTGGGGCAATTAATGGTAGCCACTTGCACCTCAAAGTTCAAGATACTTCCAACATCCCCACCTGCATTGTCGCAGACACGTAATGTCCAAGTACCATTGGGGTTTTCACCATTAAAATCAGTAAGGAAATCCACATCTGGTATTACCGTTTCATCGTATGTGGGGTCTGGAACAGAGTGCGGATTGTTGGTCATAAAATTTGAAGCATCCTCATCAAATAAAACATCTACATTATCCTCACTGCTATAATTCGTATTATCCATCAATTGAACCACTGTCCCGGTGGGAGATTCAACCTCAATATCCAAATCCCCACGCCATGTGTGAGAAATTTCTACCCCCACATTCACATCCGTTATCGTGCCCGAGCCCGAGAAGGTAAAAGTAGCGACCCCATTGTTGGAAGGACATCCATTATCGGGAATGGGAATACCCGAACAAGCATTGACGCCGGAACCAGTAACCGTTTCCGAATACGTACACCCGGTATCATCACTAAAGGTAGCTGTAATATCGACATCACTTCCATCAGCACTTAATTGCACCCCTGAGATTATCTGTGGTGAAGTACCGACCGGATCGGAAGTATTACCTCCCACTACATCCGCACCTGATAAGTCCAGCGTGCCAGACCCCGGGGGGTTACTGAACGTCACCTGCACATCCGCTACATAGTAATCGTCATTTGGGTTGCTGGGTGTTCCATTGTCATTACAGACACCTGGGTTAAGGACAGCAATGTCGGTGATGGAACAGGAGGAGCCGGAGGGTTGAGTCATCTCAAAGTCATCAATCATTAACCGTTCTCCACCAATTCGACGTATCCTTATTAAGATGTTGTTATTACTCGAATTAATCGTCCCATTTATTTGACGCCAATCAGATGAATTGTTTAACCAGGTATTATTAACATTCACAGTTGTTGTCCAAGAGGCGCCATTGTTTGTGCTGTATTCGCAAATATAATCAGGCCCAGGAGATGCATCCCATCTTCTTACCCATACAGAAAAGGTATTGACACCTCCCGTAGGTATGGAAGCTGTCCAAGACGAACCTGTTTGGTTCCTTATTCTCCAGGCATATTGCCCAGAATTGGTGCTTGGAAATCCATCTTGACTCCCTGAAGACTCTCTAAGCCCTGATATACACGAAAAGTCAACCGGATCTCCTACGTTATTGTAGGAGTGATTATTATAGGATGTACAGCTGCCGGAGCAACTCCAATTTGGACCGTTATCAAAGTCTTCACTCACCTGCCCCCACCCTTCAACACTACTCAACAGCAGCAGCACAGCCATTCCAAAAATGTACAATGATTTCATAAGTTTTAAATTTTCTTTGCTGCGCCAACATGCCGTTTTTTTTTTCATATTGGTACAGCAGGGAACTTGCCGATTTTTTCACTCCATTCCCTGTGTGATGGATGGAGAAAAAACCATGCTTGTTAAGTTGAAAAAATAATTTTATCGTCTTTTTGACTCAGCTTTCGCTAAATACAGAATAAATTATAATACTATGATAACGAATGCGTTTGCAGAGGTGTGAGGTAGGCTTTATCATAAAGATACAAGACTTCTATACATCAGGAAAGTAACGACCGATTAAGTTTTGGTTAATTAACAACCTTGATTTTGTGTAGTATGTTTGGTAACTTTGACAAACCAAAAAACAATACTTTTTCTAACCCCAAAAAGACCTTATGAAAACCTGGACCTGCCTACTGGTCAGCCTGTGCTGGCTGTCTTTGTCTCACGCTCAAATCGCCTACTGGGACTTCGAGTTCAGCCCCAAATCAGGGGGCGACTTTCTCCTGCCCATCGCCGCCAATTACATGGACCCCCAGCTGGCTTCTGCCGAGTTGGACCTCAATCAGCCTGTCAACAACAACGGCACGCCCAATGCCTGCCAGGGCAACGAAAGCTGGGGTACCAATTTCTGGACGCTGGCTCCTCAAACCGATGGCGAGCGCATCGAGTGCCGCATTACCACCCAGCCCGGCATCGGACTGCAAGTTAGTGGTTTGACGCTGTATCTCAGTCGCACGACAGATGCAGTGCAGTTCTTTCACCTTACCTATGACATGGGCAACGGTGAGACGCCCCTGGTTCAACAACAACCCATTCTCTATACCGATCCGGTTTGCGGCTCCCTGCAGATTCCCCTCAGCTTGCAAGTTCCAGCCGGCGGCTTTCTCTACCTGTACCTATACCCTTTCCAGGCACTCAACGGTGCCGCCACCCTTCGCCTGGATGAAGTCACCCTGGAAGGCAGTAGTGCTCCCGTACAATGGCTGGACTTTACAGCCCAGCCCATTCCCGAGGGCATCCACCTGCAATGGCGTACCGCCGCCGAGTGGCACAACGATTACTTTGAAGTGGAACGATCGGCAGACGGCCAAACCTTCTTACCCATTGACCGCCTCAATGGCCAGGGCAACAGCCAGTCCGTCACTTCCTACAGTTTCGTAGATACTGACCCTCCTCCCGGCACCCTCTACTACCGCCTCCGGCAGGTGGATAAGGATGGGCGCCATTCTTACTCGCGTATCCTCACGGTAAACTCCCCGGAGACCTCCCATCCGGAAGTCCAGGTCTACACCCACAACGGGCGGTTATGGGTCTGTAGTCCGCACCTTGCCCCACAGATACATCTCTACGATGCCACGGGACGACTCTGCCAGCAATGGGGTCCCGTGGAGGGAGGGACCCTCCAGTCTTTCCCATTGCCACACTTGCCCGCAGGCGCGTACATAGTCCAGGTGGGTAAAAGCAGCAAAGTGATTGGTCTTCCCTATCCCTGATGGTTTTTATAGGGGGGGGGGAGGGGGGGACACCCCTCTTTCCCCTGAAGGGGAGGCCCACCCCACCTTCAGCAGGCCGGGAGGTGATGCTGAGGGAAATCAAACTCCTCCTTCAGGAGGCCGGGAGGTAATGCTAAGGTGATAGAAGACATATATTATCTAACAAAAAAACCTATGGCTTTTATGAAAAAGACGGATATGCACTATGGAGCTCCCGCACTTTTATTTGCGAGAGCAAAAAAGATGAGAAGAAACATGACAGTGGAGGAGGCGATTCTTTGGGAGGTGCTACGAAACCGAAAGTTATATGGATATAAATTTCGCAGACAACATCCGACCTACCTCTTTATTCTGGATTTTTACTGTCACCCACTTCGATTGGGAATCGAAGTGGATGGCAAACACCACCAGATAAAAAAGCATAGTCAGTACGATCGCCATCGAGATAATACCCTTTCATCACTTGGACTTACCATCCTAAGATTCCCCAACCATCTCATTACCAATGACCTTGACCGCGTGAAAGAAAGAATAATCCAAAAAATTCAACAATTGCAGAATGAGGGTTTGTAGCCGCTCCCACCCCACTTTTAGGAAGTTGAGAGAGTCCCACCCCTCTTTCCCCTGAAGGGGAGGTCAACTCCTCCTTCAGCAGGCCGGGAGGTGATGCCTACCCCAACTGATTTTGGAACAACTGCACCACGAAAAAAGCATAAAACATCAGTAAGATCGTACCTTCCCAACGGGTAATGCGGTTGGAAATACACATGACGCCAAACAAAATGGTCATCACAATCATGAGGGGCAAACTAAAGGTAAGGGAGCCTTCGGGAATAGCCAGCTGCCCGAACAAAGAAGGGATGCCCATCACTGCGTACGTATTGAATATATTAGAACCCAGTACATTGCCTACGGCGATGGAGGTCTTGCCCCTGCGGGCTGCGTTCAGACTGACGATGACCTCGGGTAGAGACGTTCCCAGCGCAACAGCCGTCAGGGCAATCACGTCCGGATCGATGCCGGCCATATCTGACAAGCGGGTGATGGCCAATATCGTATAATCGGCTCCCAGATATACCAGCGCGCCTCCTGCGCCCAGCTTGGCAAAGGTACGCCAGCCTATCCTGGGACGAATCGCCTCTTCCTCGTCATCTGTATTGAAGGAATAAGTCAAAAAGATCACAATACCCAAAAGGCAGAGGATGCCTTCAAAAAGAGTGAAGTGCAAATCCATGAGCATGAAATACAGCAAAAAGGCAGACCCCAAAAGGTAGGGGAGGTCTATGTTCCAAATCTTATTGGCCAAGTGGATTTCTTTGGCATACAGAGCCGTCAGCCCTAATACCAGGGCGATATTTGTAATATTGGAACCCACTACATTCCCCACTACAATTTCCGATTTTTGGGCGAACACAGAGGCGATGGAGGTCGCCAATTCTGGCAGAGAAGTGCCGAAGGCCACAATGGTCACCCCGATGATAAAAGGGGGAATGCCCAAGTATAACCCCAAACGCTCTGCCGCATCTATAAACCAATCCGACGCTTTCAACAACACGGTCAGGGCCGCTACAAACAACCCCAGGTTGAGTAATAATTCCATATACTTATCTCTCTACTTAATGGGCTTGTACACGTCTGCAATCTTGTCCGGATAATCAGTAATGATGCCATCCACGCCCATCCTGATCAGTCGTTTCATCTCATTGACCTCGTTGACTGTCCAGGTAATCAAGCGCATCTCCTTGCTTTTTACGGCTTCTATTAACTCGGTCGTTACGAGTTGATAATGAGGGCTGTACACACCCGGAGTGAAGTCTAACCTGGCCAGATTGGCCTCCAGCCCTTCTTCATTATCAACCAGGTATACCATCTTATAGGTATTAGGGGCCTGTTTGTTGAGCTCATTCAGAATATTGACGTCAAAGGATTGCAAAGTCACCTCAGTTTCTATCTGCAGGCGATTGAGGTTTTTGAGCACCGCTTTCACATAAGCTGCCGGTTCGGGCACCAAATCACCATACCACTCTGGCCGGCTTTTGAGCTCAATATTGAAATTCGGAATTGACCGGTTGCGATTCTTGCAGTGGCTACGCACAGCGTTGACTGCCGAGAAAAGAGTGGGTTTATGAATACTCATCTGCTTCTGGGCCGGGAAATTTTCCTGAAAAATCGTTCCACAGTCGTATTGCAAAATGTTTTGATAGGTCATATTCCGGATGGAATGGTATTCTTTGGGGTCTCCCTCCATAGGGGCTCCGCTTTTTAACTGACAGATATCCGGTGACATCCAGGGTTCGTGAGAAACAATCGGGATATCGTCTTTCGACAGTACAACATCCATTTCCAGGGTCTTAATCCTTTTATAATTCAATGCAGTTAAAAAAGCCGGGACCGTATTTTCGGGCATTAGCCCACGACAACCCCGATGACCCTGCCATTCGATGGGAGTAGTAATTTGAACCGTATCGTAATTAATTGCTCGACCACCCGCCTGTGCGGAACTCCCTTCTTTCTGACAGGCACCCAATACAAGCAGCACCCCTATTAATCCCAATAAACTTCTCATTTTTTGTATCTTTCTTACATAAATGAATACTGCGGTACAAGAGGACTGAGTGATTCGACATCAGCCTCGAAAACTACCGTTAATACTGTTGCACGACAGTTATTTTTATCAACTGCGATGGGGTGACAGAACGAATTTCAGTAAACCCGAGCCCCTGAAGCGACATCTAACAAATGTCACCTCTCCCAATTTGGGCCAAAAATAGTAAAAATGAAGCGTTCGCGCGAAGGTATGACTCCTTCCTGGAGTACGAAATGGGGTATTACGTCCTTATCGCTGGTAATGCTTATCCTATTGCTTTTGTTGGCATTCCTGCCCCTTCCGGAAAAGGTTCAGACTGAGGCGTTGCTTCACTCCTGGCCTCCTCCACTCATTTGGAAAAGCATTCAGGCGGGAAGAATAGACACCCTGGGGTTTAAGGATGGTCAACAGGTAGAAAAGGGACAGTGGCTGCTAACCCTGGAAGGAGGGCTGCCACCTGCACGAGTGCAGCAATTGCAAGAGCGGTTGGAAAATTGGCTCATTAGCCCCGTCGAGGAGTGGTCCCTTGAAGACGGTTTCTGGCAGCTGGATTGGGGATCATTGCACGCTGCCGTGGGAGAAATTCGAACTACCGCCCGGCAGTATCAGTTCCTGCATAGTCTTTATCAGAGTTCCAGTCGACAGACCTTAGTCCGGCAGCAGAGACAACACGCCTCCGACCGCGATAGTGCGCTTGCATCCCAGCAGCAGGTACTGGCCAATATCAGCAATCTGGCCCTTCGTGACCTGGGGCGGCTGGAAGAACTGGAGAAAAAAGGAGCCATCAGTCTATTGGAAAAAGAACAGGCAGAAATCGTGTACTTGCAATACCGGCAGCAACAACAACAACTACAAGCCGCTCGAATCGACCAGGCTATTCAGCAGCAAGAATGGGTGCTGCAGTCCCTGGAGATACAAGAGACTCAAAAAACAAGTCTGCAAAACGCTCTTTCCCGGGTACAGACTGCCCTGAAGGCCATGCAAACCGAACTCCATCAACACCTCAGGCATCATTGCATCACAGCACCTTTTCAAAGCCAGGTGTTGCTGTTTGAACCACTCCGCTCCGGACAGCACTTGGCAGCCGGGCAGGCATTGTTTGCACTGCGCCCCTTCTCAATGGATACCCAATTTGTGGCTACCTTACATATACCTGCCTCGGCTTCCCTGAAAATTGCACCGGGCATGACTGCCCGTATTGATCTACAGGGACTGCCTGGCACCGGAAGCATTCGCCTCAAGGGAGCCATCCAGCACATCTCGGCACTCCCTGAGGAGGGCCGGTACAGCGCGCAGGCAAGACTCGTTGATTCTACCCTGTCCGATTTGCGCCCGCAGCTGCTACAAAGAGAAATTCTGCCCGTACAGGCTACTATTTTGGTTCAAAACCGCACCCTGCTCCAACGATTATGGGAAAAAATCCGACCTTTGTGAGTATCTTAACATTTATCCAAGCAACCCTGATGCCTCGTATTCGTTCTATTTCAGGAATAGGCTAACTGCCACTATTTGATAAAATGCGCAACTATGAAACAACCACTACTCTTGCTTCTTTTTTCTTGCTTCTTGTATGGCTTCGCCCTTGGGCAAATCAGCCTGGATGTGGACAACCTGCCCGCTCCGGGTGATACCATTCGCCTCAGAAACGTGTTCAATCCAAATGTATCGGCTGGCAGTTCATCCAGCATGAGCCAAACCTGGGACTTCACCTCGCTACAATCTGCGATCGGACAGAGACAAGTAGTGCGTCCTGCCACAGAGGGTCAGGCATCCGCTTCTTTTCCCACTGCTGATGTGGTGTTGATCGACGACCTGGGCCTCGAAACCTATTTTATTACCAGCGATAATACATTGACCCTCCTCGGTTTCTTTGGACCCGATCCATTTGGGTTGCTGCCCATTGATGTCCTGGTACGCTATGATGATCCGGTGGTAGGTGCGGAAGCGCCCTTCAGCTATGGTGAACTGTTTACCGACGACGGTGCTTTCTCCCTGTCTATCGCCTGGGATCAACTGCCCGCTTTCATTACCGATAGCCTGGATTTAGGTCCTTTAGCTCCAGACTCCATTCGCATCGAGGTAAGCCAAACCACAGAGGTCAGCGCCGATGCTTTTGGTGCTGTCCAGTTGGCCGATGCTCCGCAAGGAATCGAGGTGCTGCGCATCCGTACCCAAGAAAATCGCACCACTACTGTATTTGCTGTTTTTTCATTCCTGCCCCCGGTGGATATCACCAACCTGTTGCCCTTTGATCAGTTTGGTTTCACACCTACCGACACCCTGCTGAGTTATCAATTTTTCACCTCTGGTTCCCCTAATTCTGTTGCAGAATGCACCATGGCTGATGACCTACAGACCGTACAGACTGCCCGGTACAATCCCGATATCACGGTGACCAGTTTGTCGCCCACATTGTTGACTACAAACCCTGATCCCAGGATTCAATTGTACCCCAACCCTGTGGTCTCTGAAGCCCGTTTTCAGGTGAGTGGTCTGCAACCCGGACAACAGTACCGCATCCGAATTCACAATCTATTGGGCAATACCGTCTACGAACAACCCCTTCGAAATGCGGGGCGAACGGAGTACAATGCTGACCTGGGTTTTCTGCCATCCGGCACCTATTTATACAGCCTTTCTCGTCAGGATGGGCAACTCTTGCAAACCCGACGAATGGTGGTTTTGAAACCTTAGAAGATTACCCGGAAAGCAGAACGATCGACCAGTTAAGTCAATCTTGCTTCTATTGTACTACCCGCAATCGCCAGGCAAATGCGATGGCCGCCAGGCTCATAAAAATGGCGACATAACCGGCTTGCTCAAAATGACCGAGGGTACCATCCGGACGTTCAATGATCAGGAATCCGGAAATGGCAGAGGCCAGTCCCAGGGCCATGTTATTCACGGAAGTGCGTACAGACATAAAACTGGCACGACTTTCTGGCTTCACCACAGAGGTTACCATGGTAGTGGCCGGCACCGAGCGGCCACTGGCAACGATAAAGAAAGAGGAAGTTGCCAGCAGGGCTACTGCCAGACTAACTGGTGGCAGATTGGTGATGGCAAAAATGGAGAATATAGCCAAGGAGCTGGCCACAGTAAATACTCGTGCGTTACCCACCCGATCAGCAATACTGCCTACAACCGGCAATAGAACAGCCGTTAGGGACCCACCGATTAGATAGATCAAAGCCACCTCATTATCAGAAAATCCGATATTGAATTGCATGTAAGGCGCGATAAAGGGAATGATGGTAAAGTGCCCCAGCATCAGAATTACCGTAAAGGCGAGGGCCAATAACTGGTTGGAATCGGTCAGTATATTACTCCAAATCTTGACCGGATTCCTTTCTACCTCTCCTTCTTCCAGGTGCTTGCGCAAGGGGGGAATAGCCCACCAAATCAATACCAGAATACCCATCGCAATGATTCCGACCGTAAAAAAAGGAGCGCGGGAGCCGAAATGAGAAGCCAAAAACAGGCCTGCAGGGACACCGACTACAGAAGCCAGTGAAAAAGCAGTCATTACAAAACCCGTAGCAGTTGCTCTGCGCTCATAATTGAATTGATCGCCGATAATGGCCAAAACCAACCCCACCAGTACGCCTCCAAAGGCCCCCGTCAGGCAGCGCGCCAGCAGGAAAGTAGGATAGTCTGGAACTACTGCACACAACCAGGTACCTATGGTAAAGCCAATGTATAGGGCAAAAAGGGCTTTCTTGCGGTCGAATCGATCTACCAGCATAGCACTAAAAACCCCCATGACCGCGGCGCTGAAAGCATAGGAAGAGACAATCATACTGAACTGCCGTGGATTGATCTCAAATTCATTCATGAACTGTTTACCCAGGGGCATGATGATCATAAAATCCACAATGTGGGTAAACTGTACGATGGCCAGGGTCAATATCAAAAGATATTCTGCACGGGAGAATCTTCTTTTCATATACGTACCCCCAATGCAGCCAGCGTTTCAAAATCGAGGTGTCCGAGGGGTAAGCCCCGATCTTTCTGAAAATCCGCCAGTGCCCGAGCGGCCTGCGGGCTGAGGCGGTCACCCGCTGCGCCGGGTTCAAAACCAGCCAATCGAAGGGATTGATAGATTTGGAACAGCAGGGCCGGCGTTTGTTGATCCGGACACAGCACTTCCCGCCACTCCGAATAGCCCCCTTTGCGCACCAGGACCCGACGTGTTACCTGCTCGTATTCAGCAGGCTTTACTACTTTTCTTTTCTCCGCCGGCTTTTTCAACACCTTGCGGGTAACGGTGCTGTATGCAGATGGCTCAATGATTTCCCGATAGCTCGGTTTTTCCACCACCTGGGAATAGGCTACTGTACGGTATTCTGCCGGTTCCACAATTTCTACCACCTCTTCCCTACTCACCTTTCGTTGTACTTCGCGAAAAGCATATTCCGCCGGCACCACAACCTCTCGTACACACTCTCCCCTGCGCTCTTCATATCCATCCGGGCAGCCGGCGGGCACTTCCTCCGTAACGGTGGTATACTCGGCCGGCACTTCCACCTGGATCCAGGTATAGCAATCCTCCGGATTGGGAGACGCACAGTTTGGAGACAACCTTCTTTCCATCCGTACAGAAGCCGGACGCAACAGCTCTTGTCGTTTCACCGTGCGCGTTTGATAAGGCACTTTTTCAATTTCTACCGTTGCCGGTTTTACCAGCACTCGCTCCGTTGCAGTCTCGTATTCAGCGGGCATTACCATACGCTGGCGTCGCTCCGGGCGCACCATCTCTACCCGGGTCACCGTTTCGTATTGAGCGGGCATGGGTATGTATTGCTTCTGTTCCTCTTGAATCAACACATTTTCTTGTAAAGTGGCATACTCCGGTTCCACGTATTCCTCCTCTATTCGTTCCTCCGCGACCTTAACCATTTCGGTCACGGTTTCATACTTATCGGGTATGAAACATCGAGCATAGCATTTACCAGGCTCCGCATTGGGCGGACCAGCTTGAGCCTGTAAAACAGACCAACTCCCTATTGAACACAAAAACAAAAGCAATACGCGCATTTTCTCTCTTTTTCCAATGAATTTCAAATATCGGGCTTTCAGCGGGGGAATGCAAGTGGACCGCAGATTACGCTGATTTCACTGATTAGATTGATTTCGTAACTACTCAGCACCAATGGAAAAATCGGTAAAAACCGCCCCG
>JAOXNT010132115.1:0-11250 GCA_028565815.1 Cletocamptus dominicanus | reverse complement strand
ACCTAAACCAGCTCAATGATCTAAGTCAATCAGACCAAGAAAGATTGTGTTTAGCTGCTTTAGAATTTATCCCCTATATGGCCGCCGGTGATGGTTCCTACAACACCATCTTTAAACCCGTAGCCATGGGGTTAAAAGAAGTATTTGGGGATGATGGGGCGATCGCTATCCTTGAGGGTATTTCTAATAAACCCAACATCAGGCAAAAAGTTAAATCCCTTAAGGTTGCATCCCTAGGGGCCCTAATCAATGTTGCCAAGGAATATGGCTTTGATGTTGCAGAGTGGTATAGAGGCGAGTCTAAGAGTCACCGTTTCTCCTCTAGTCCTGAAACCCTTCGACTTAATAATGTAACCAACGTTGATCAGTTAATTAAGTGGTTCCACTTAAACCTCGATCAACAACAGCAAAACAAACGACCTAAGCTCAAATTTGACGTTGATAACCAACAACCGATCGCCAAAATTCAATACAACAGTCATAACCTACCAGACCGCGATCGCTATGAAGATTTACCAGCACCGGAGCTAATTTATCCTCAGGGAACAGATTACAACCAACTAATCAAAGATCTACGGGCTAAAGGTTGGGTCAATGTCATCGATGCCAGCGTGACTGGTTCCGGTAAATCCCATAACGCGGCCACTATCGACGGCAACGTCATCTATATCGACAAAGACCATAAAAACCCATCCACCGAAGTGATCGCCACTAAACCAGATCTAATGCCACGCCATAACGGTCTATGGCTAGGAGATGATGGCAAATATCGCAGAAATGGAGAAGGTAATCCAAATATTCCCAGCAATTGCTATCAAGCTGATCTACAAGTAGGACTACAGAGCAAAAATTACACCATTGATGGGGATAGTAACCCGATCTGTGATGCCTGTAACTTACCCTGTGCCTTTAACCGTGGTGCTGGTCATGGGTTCCTATTGGAGCGAAAAAACACCCTACAACAACCATGGTTTAGGACTGCCATTGAATCCTTACCTGGTCAAGATGACTTTGAATATCAAATCTACACAGCCATCATTGAAGAAGCTACTGAACAGGCCCGTAACTCCATTAAAAGAATTACTGGGAACCATGGGGATATTAGCTCCAACTTCGATCGCATTGAGGCTAAAAACCCAGAACTATATAAACTAATAAAGCCACTGAAGCTAGCACTGATTAAACTATTTGACAGTAAACAACCTAGGTATGGTTTTACCAAGGATGACATCCTAAACGCTGTTGGAACCGCTCCAGAACAGTTACTAGAAGTGATCGATCAGATCGACCAATTACTAATCCCAGATATTAAGTTACTAGAACCAGATCGAGTTAATGGAGCTGGTCATTCTGGCAAGTTAGTTAATAACTATTTCAGAAAAGAAGCTAAGAACCATAACCAAGGAATCATTGATAACACTGCTCCTAACCTACTATCCCCATTACTTAAAATTTGGGTTGGTTTGCTCCCTGGCAATATTCGATTAACCTACGGAGCTTTAACTGTAACCATCGTTGACGATCGCAAAAAAGCTAATATCCAGGCGTTTGGTTTTAGATTGTTTCTCGATGCCACTGGGGATATTGAAACGATCGCCAATGCTTGGGAATTAGATCCCCATTCCATCCTGACCATCAAGAAACAAACCCCAGCTTTAACTAATCTCACGGTATTCAATACCAGGATGGAAGGGTTAAAGAGTAGGAACAGATCCAACGCTGCCCTAGACCGTATCGCTGCCTATAAAGATGAAAAACTAACCACTAATCCCAACGCTAAATTTATCGGCTATAAGGGTGATGATGGTATCGATGGTTACTGGTTCCGTGATGAACGGGGAACCAATCAATTTAAGGGTATTGATGACCTAACCTTTATCGGGCTACCGTTCCCCCATCTAGGAGCAATTAAGGATGAATTTAACGCCCTAGCCATGGATGGTAGCTTTGATGACTATTACAGCCGTATTACCCGTAATTCCATCATCCAGGCCGCTGGTAGGCAACGGGTTCAACATTACCCCAAGCAACAATTTACCCTCGACTTTGTGGGCCCTGATATTGATCTAAGTTTCCTAACGAATCTCCTAGGCTGTGAAGTTATCGATCGTAATGCTGGGGAAATAACCCCAGAAGCGGGAACCAAAGCCGAACTACGGAGCTACCAGATCCTTAACTTCCTGAAGAGTTGTAAAGGTCACAAGCTCCCAACCCTAACCGAAGTTGCGAACTATCTCGATAAATCTAAATCCTATATTTCTGAAGTTATTAAAAAGTTCTGGAATGGTTGGTCACAGCTAATTCGGGCTGTTCGTAAAGCCTATATAAGTTCTAAAGGGAATACGAACGCTAAACACAGTGATTTACAAGGGATTAATCCAATTTATGCCCTAGTTCATCTCCTCGAAGGGTTCCGATCGGGGGGTTGGGCAAAATTAACGGCTTATTTGCAAGAATTTACCCCAGAGGATCAACTTTTTGCCCTTGGTTTGCTCTCTAATTTCGCCTCGACGGTGTGACAGTTGGGAAAAAACTAAGCTCCTAGCCATCAAAAATTACTCTCAATCAAGAAAACGGTAAGTAAATTGACTTCTTGATCGGTTTTCTATGTCTTGTAGTAACGGTTTGAGCCGGTTAGGTTTACCCATGGGGATAGGACTAACACTAAAAAATCCACTTTTCTTGGTTCCCAACTGGCACAATGGCTAGGTGGTAATTTTACACTCTTAATCTTGTTTATTTTACGTAAGAATTTAGTTGGACTAACTCTTTCTGATGATTTCCTGCGATCGCTGTTGATGTCTAATGATTACAAAATTGCCTTAAGGCAAAATTAAGACTTTTGACTTGTTGCTATCAAATTCCATCGATTTTCATAAAAAATGATTATTCGTTGGTTTATGAATCAAGCTTTACGGTATTGTAAATCTTTTATTTGTGACAGTTGTTCTATATCAAAATGATTAAAAAATCATTTTCAAAGCAGGGAGAATTTATCAGATAAAAATTGTTTTGGTAAAATTTATCTGATAGTTTATCTGATAATTTTATGGGTAATGTGAAACGATGTGATTTGAGGCTACCAGAGGATCTATATCTGGCAATCAAGGAACTAGCTAAAGCTAATGGAGCTAAAAAACATCATCGTAGTGGCGAGATAATCATAGGCCCTACAATCATTTCCTTGATTGAGAAGGGTTTAGGACAAGTATCAGATAAAATATCAGATAATTTATCTGATAAAAGTGTGATTGATTCAAAGATTGAGGCGGCTATTAGTCCATTAATTGCTGATTTATCAGATATAAAAAAGCACCTAGAATTATCAGATAAACTACCTGATAAAGTATCAGATAATCTATCGGATAACTTATCAGATAAACAATCTGATAAAGTAACTGATAATTTATCAGATAAATTTAGTGATGGATTAAGCCAGAAAGAGTTGGCAGCTAGGTTGGGAGTACAACCGCAATCAATTAGATCCCAGTTTAAGAAGTTATCCCCAGAAAAATTTAGGGTATGGATGATGGAAAAAGATCCCAATGGTTTTTTCTGGGTTAAAGATTGGAATGAGCGTTCTAGTCGTTTTTATTTGCAGAATGATTAATGATTATTTAGGCTACGTTTTTCCGTTGCTATCATTGTGTCTCACGATTTCATTAGGTAATTTTTTAGCTCTGGATATTTTGGAAAGATACTATCCACACTGGCTAATCTTGCTTGATATTCGAGTGTTGTGGCGATGATCAGGCGATCGAAAGGATCTTTATGGATTGGGGATAAATTGACCGCTCTAAGGGCTATGGTTGGGGTAATGGGAATTAGTTCAATGCCTGCTGGTTTTGTCGAGGAATCCAACCATTCTTCAATGGGTATTTCAAAACTGATGCGACCTTTATTGTGGGCCATAACAATTTCATAGCAAGATATGGGGGAGATACCAACCTGGTCTGCTTGTTCAATTTCTTGTATCCAAGGTTGGGGCAATTTATCGAAGTTCTGGTTGATGTACCAAAGCCAAATGTGGGTATCTAAAATTATTTGAGACATTCCCAGTCTTTTTCATCAATAATGGGATTGATTATATCTCCTACAATTTTCGCCTTTCCGATTAAATGACCAGGGGTGGAACGTTTAGCTAGGTTTGGAGAAGGGTTTTTGTTTGATTGGTTTGTTTCTTCTTCGAGTATTGTCACGATCACTTTAGCTGACTGGTTAGGTGGTTGTTCCCCTAGCCAACGGATATAGCCATTTTCGTAGATAGCTTTATAGCTTTTGAGCATGGTTTTTAGTTTTTTCTAGGATGCTATTTGATCAATAACTGGTTGATAGCTAGGTACTGGAATAGTTTTACCTTCATTTTTAGCTCAAACTCAATGTATCAAGACTAATCGAATAGGTTATCCATATTGCGATAACCGTTTAAAACTCTAAGTATTTGAATGCTTTCTTCGTTGACTTTATAGAAAATAATGTAGCCCATGAAGGATAATCCTCTAAGGTTTGGTTTTAGGTTCTCATAGGATTTGCCGATGTAGGGAAATTGGGCTAGGTTTTTACATTTTTGGCTAAACGTTTCAACAAATCTATCCCCAGCATCAACGCTACGCTCTAAAAAGTAATCTGAGATCATCCCTAAATCTTGGGATGCTGACGCTGTAATTAACAGTTGTCTCATGCAGATTTAGCTTTTGCTCTATCTACTTTGCTACGTAATTGCTTTAAAACTGTATCTACTTCAAATACTCTATTGGCGGCTAAATCTTCGATGCCAGCATCAAGTTTAAGTCTGGTTTGCTCTAACCAATGTAAGTATTCGGGACTTTCTTCGGTAGTCTCTCCTTGGTCTGTTACTTCTTCTGCTAATAGGAGTAAAGCTAAATCTATTACTGTTTCAAGGGAGTCGTATTTACTTTGACGGGAAAGGGCTTCGACTATTTTGCTTTGTTCGGTGCTAAGAGTAATTTGCATGGGATAGTTTTACCCCTTAGTAAAAGGAATAGGGAATACTTAGAAATCTAGCTCTAACCTGGCACCACAGAAATGTAACTCTCATTTTTTCAATTATTACACTGGTGTAATGAATAATTCGTGTCAACATTATTGTAGTTTGGACATGAGATATATTTAGCCACTAATTTGCCTCTAGTATTGAAGTGAAGATGACTATATTGTTATACGCTTAAATATTTTCTCTTAATTAAATAACTTTTCCAAGTTCTACAACATTTTTATCTTTTCTTGATTTACATTTACAAACAAAACATATTGTTTCTTCCACTGTGTGGCTCTGTCCCCAGAAACTGTTTTTATAACGAGCTAGCATGCAACCAATTTCACCACATCCCTTACACTGCATAACGGAAGTATAAATTGCCTCATTTTTTGAAAATACTTCTAGTTTATTATTTCCACATTTGGGACAACGTTCGTATTTACCTGGCATAGTAAAGGTTTGTCTAGATAGAATTGTTATGACATTAATATTTGTATTGTAAACCTAATTACTAGGACAAAACTTGCACCAAAAAATGGTAAATAGGGCTGAAAGCTTTACGCGACAAAGATTTTAGTCTATTTTACTGGAATGCTTGTATGGTGAATGTTTCAGAGTTTTTATCCTGTAGTAAGGTCAACAACATATTATTTAGTTTTAGACATAAAAATATGTTGATCTTTAATTACTAATTACCAAGAAGATCAACACTAAGATTTTTAATTTAATGTTTGATTACATGCCCATTTCTTTACGACATTTTGCGCAGTACATAACTCCATAGTCTACTGGTCTTCTACAGCTTACACATCTTGGTTGATTTTCGGCCATGTTGTGGTATTTATGATGTAGATTCCTAGACTTGATATTATTTAACATAATACTTATCCATTATTTAATTAACTTGATGATTATAGCTTAAGTTTCAAAAATTCTAATCATCATATCTTAAGGAATACCCTCTTATTATTTATGCTCTATTTATTCAACATGTCCTAGAGTAGTTAAATCTTCATATCTATGCTCACACATGTATTGATAACAGCCATCACCAGTCTTTATTACATCTTTGACATACCGTCCTCTCAATATTCCTGTAGCGTATTTAGTACGCATCACCATACATCCGACTTGACCGCATTTCGTGCATTGAACAATTATAGTGTCTAAAGTTGATGTTCTTGATTTAAAGTTATCTACCGTAAGTTTTTCGTTTTGATAGTTGCCACATCTAGGACAAGCTTTATATTTAGTACCCATAGCAATTACCATTTCCATCCAGGATTTTGGCGTTCCATTTCAGATTTGCTTGGTGTGACATATCCAAGTGTTTTCCATTTTTTCGATCTTTTCGAAGACTCACATTTACAAATAAAGCAAACATTTTGATCCACTTTGACTTGGTTAGAATCTGGCAAAAATAATCTATCCTTAGATCCACTTAAATTTACGGTTATACAACCGATCTCTCCACAATTTTGACATTGTATGATTTGTGTTCCTTTACCGCGGATAGTAGTACTAAATAATCCTTTCTTTTTAGAAATCAACGAAGTTTCATTGTTTCCACATTTAGGACACCGTTCATAATTACTCATCAAACAAACTCCAACTATAAGGTTCCGAAATCTAGTTCTAAGGAACTTGGCTCCAGCAGTAACTACAGTATCAATTACTAATTGGATAAAAATTTTTAGTAGCCAATATATCCGATCTGCTTACTCTTAGTTTGCTTATCGCATCTAGGGCAAACATTGCTGGTATAGCATCCTTTAAAGGACAAAACAATTTGTCTAAAACATCCGATAAATCCACAATTGGGGCACTGATACAATGAAAAGTTAGTGTCCGTATTGTGGCAGTTAGGGCATGAGTTATAAGCCATTAGTCTTAAAGTTAAGTTCAATCATGACAGAATCACCCAATTATACTCAGTGTCCAAAATGTGGCAATAATAGACATAAAATAGTTTCTCAAAAAGAAACCTTAGAAACTGTACTTGTTCAATGTAGAGGATGTGGAGAAATAGGCTGTTGTATAGAGACTTTTCGTAAAGGCTTATTTAGTGGTTGGGAATCCAAAGAGATAAAGCAAGTTTGTTTTAACTGCCAATGCACATCAAAAGAAAAGATGAATTTCAATAGATTAGGTTTTGTTAGTCCTTCAAGGAGTGAACTAGAAAGGCAAAATCCAGATGTTGATCTCGATAGATTCTTAAAACAATTTTAAAAAAGATTAATGTGATTGTGTTCTTAAATTAGATCCTATGAAAAAAGTCTGGATTATTTGTTAAAAAGTTTGAATTTTGGTTTTTCAGTTCTGAGTGTTCAGGAAAAACGTTACCTAATTCTATTAAATTAATCACCTCCTTATATTGACATTTACAGTTGAAACATATTCTTTCTTCAAATCTGTTAGTCTTTCCCCAAAAACCTTTTTTAGCACGATAAGTACAACAACCTATTTCTCCGCATCCTCTACATTGCCAAATTGAAGTGTATATAACCTCATTTTTTGAAATTATTTGAGTTTTATTATTGCCACATTTTGGGCATTGAGTATAGTTGCCAGGCATTATCTTTATTCTTTTAAGCTGTATTGAATCTATTGATAGCAGATGATGTAGAAAAAAATAATTTTACTTTGACAACCTAGCAAAAGGGATCTATATATTAGAAATACCTTTCGGATTAAATGCGCCCTAGCAGGTACTGACAATACCCACTAGAACGACTTCCCCGAATCGTAGAAGACACCTACAAAACGGAGCAAAACCATTATGGATGATGGGACAACCATATCCAAAAAAGCCCTAATTGCAGAATTAGGCGTATCGGTTAACACCTATAAAAAATGGGCAAAAGCTTGGCATATTGCCACAGATAAACAAGAGCTAACACAAACCCAAGCCGACCACATAAGGCACGCCCAACAACGTACCCAGGGCGATCGCCTAAGCTGGGATGAGTACCTATTGGAGATAGAAGATCAGATCCCAACGGATGAACCCGAACCGGTGGATCTAATTTCTGAATTACTCCCTAGGTATCGAGCAGCGGGTCAAGCGATCGGAGCAGCGATCGCATCTGAGATCATCCATGAGATTGATCAACAAGTTTTTATGGCTATTGCTGACTATGCCAAAAGTAACCCGCTCAGGTTTGAAACCGTCGAAGCGGAATTAGTGCAGCCCATAGCCATAGCTGAAGGGGAATAACCATGAACCAACAGCAAAAAGTAATCCCCATCATTCCTACTAATGATGGGCGAGATGGTGCGATCCAATTGCACCAAAGCGATCGGGGGAGTGAAACCTATTACCACCGCTACTGGGAAAAATCCAGTAAACGCAGTAATAAAAATAACTCTGCTGGTCTATTAATTGTTGCCGGTGCTGTGATTGCTGTTAGTGCATTGGTAGCCCTCAACCTCTACCTAAGCCCTAACCAACAATCCCAACGCCTACAGCAACAATTAAACGAAGCTAACAGGGAACTAACAAACATCAAAACCTATGTTTGCGAGGGTTAATGATGGCTAACACCAAGCTCTACCTAACCCCCCCTAACCATCCCTTGTTAGCAGTAACAGAAGGACTGATCTGGCTATCAGCATCGGCTCTAACCTCTAAAATCCTGCATTTTTCCCAGGATATATGGGTAAAAGAATGGGAATTGATAGCGATGATTGTTTGCCTGATTGTCATAGGGTTAACAATTATTACTTGGCAATTCTGGAAGTTGAGAGGGAATACCCAGTGGTACTTTCTAATGGTGCTTACCTATCGCGCCGTACTTGTCACCATTGGGGTATTACTTCCATTAATGGGAGGTGAGCTGCTATGAACCAACAGCCGATCATCGTAGACCCAAAACAACAATCTAAGCCCTCATCAATTGAGGCTCAGATTAGAGCTAGGTACAAACAAGCGATCGGCAATATTGCCCCAAAAGTATCAAGGCAACTAATCAATGATCTAGATACCCAAGCTTTAGCCCAAGCTGCCAGGCTAACTGCTCAAACAATTGCGCCGGTGGGTACATTATCCCGTTGGTGGCATCGTCGGGCACTACTAACAGTATGGTTTTCTATTCCATCATCCCTAACCCTATTAACCCTAGCTGCTACCAGTAATCACCATGACTTTATCTATTGCCTAATAGCTTTAGGTTTAGCCATTAATGGTTATGGTGCAGCAAAATCTAACCTAGAGCTAGCAGCGGTTAACCGCCTTATCTTTGATAAAAGAGCTACTAGGGCCGCCATTAGATTTGAAGGGGAAATGATAGAGGATGAAACCTTTAATGATGCTCCATCATTTAACTGGCATGAAGTAACCAGTTTTGTTCATCTAGCGATCGTTGGAGAAAGTGGATCTGGTAAATCTACTCTAACCCAATGGTTAATCAATCAATTTAATGGGGATACTCAGATCTATGATTCTGATGCTGCCCCCTATGATTGGCAAGGATTAAAGGTTATCGGCAAAGCTGCCAACTATGCCCAAATAGCTGCCGCCATGGAAGCTGACCTTGAAGCCTTACAGAGGAGAACAGAACGACGGGCAAGGGGTGACGAAAACTTTACCCCTATTATTCGAGTGCTTGAAGAAGCACCAGAAACCCTCAGTAACTTACATGATAGTGGCTATGATGTTGGTTATCGCTGGCTTAAAGCCCTATTGCGTCGGGGTAGAAAATATAAAATGAAAATTCTGCTCTTAGGCCAGGATGTAACCGTTGAATCCTTAAAAATTAAAGGTGAAGGTTCCCTACGTAATAACTTCAAAACCATCAGGCTTGGAGAAATTGCAGTGGAATACGCTCGCAGTCTCAAGGATGATGCAATCTTAAATAATTTGCTTAAGCTACAACGACCAGCGTTACTGGGTAAAAGCAAATTTACAGAAGTTCCTAGGCTAGGAGGATAAAAATTACTTATTTAAAAAAAATTTGCCTGTGCTTATCACAGCCACGATATTGATGGGGGGCTGTGATAAAGACGAACGTCGTGCAACACCCTCAAACCTATATATAGCGGTAGTTTAGGTTTCTTAGTTTTGTCCACACTGTATATGGTATTTATAAATATCATCAAACCTTAACCTACTAAAGACGGTCATTTTGCTTGTGAGGGGTTGTTTTAGGTGTTATTTTTGCTTTTCAAGCGGTAAGATTGTTAAAAAGTAGTACACCTGTAACTTATGGATACTCTTAAAAGACATTCTCTAAGCGTGCGAGTAGACACCAGCACTCGCGACAAATTGAAAGCCTATGCTAATTCCCAAAGTGTTAGTTATGGTGAAATCCTCAGGGGTTTCATCTCTGAACTACCCAACCCAACTACATAAATAAATAAATAGCAAAAACCACCCCTGAACCTAAAAATCATTACCGGTCTGGACAACTTGTTAATGATTTTTAAAAAGTACTTTTCGTATGGCCGGTGGTGGTTTTGCCTTAAACAAAACGTACTTATTAGGTACGTAGTACACCATGAGTTTAGCAAAAAATCAGCAAAAGTCTATTGATTCAGATCAGGTAAACCCGTTAACCAGTAAGGTTAATGAGTCAATTGTACACTATCCCCATGGGCAACAGCTAACCTATTCCATCAATAGGAAAGGCAATAATAAACAACACCCAGAAAGGTTAACCAGCGGTTGGGTTCAGCAAACTGGGGATATTAACCAACTATTCCAAGCAGTAAAATGCGGTTGGGCGATCACCGGTGGCCTGTACCCGAAACCAAGCACTAGAAGGGCAAAAGCTAACGTCAGTGGTTGTCAGCTAATCCTGATAGATATTGATGAAACTCTAACCCTCGACGAGGCCCTAACCCATGCCTTTATTCAACAATATGGCTTAGGTATCTATACGAGTGCTAGCCACCAGAAGTTAAAAAATGGTATCAAGTCAGATCGCTTTAGGCTGATCTTTGGGTTCCCAGAAATAGTTACTGATATTGATCTGTACGAAGCTGCTGTTAAAGAATTAATGGCAGTATTCCCAGAAGCAGATCAAGCCTGTAAAGATGCCAGCCGGATATTTTATGGCAACACTGAAGCGAAAATATTCCCCCTAACCGGTCAATTTTTACCTCATCACCTCCTAACCCAAGCCCAAGACAGATTAACCAAAGAACGACAACAACAAACCGCTAACGCTCAAAAATACCTAAACCAGCTCAATGATCTAAGTCAATCAGACCAAGAAAGATTGTGTTTAGCTGCTTTAGAATTTATCCCCTAT
>JAOXNT010131894.1:0-11269 GCA_028565815.1 Cletocamptus dominicanus | reverse complement strand
GCCCCCGGGTTAAGGTTATATAAAGTGAGAATAAATGCCTTTACGGGTTACCCAAAAGTAACTTTTCAAACCATAAATGATTAGCAAAGTTAGATAAAACATGAAAATTAAGAACCAAATAGCAGGTTTTTCAATGATTGAGGTCGCGTTGGCTTTGGTTGTGTTGGCAGTCGGCGTTACTGCAATTTTAGGATTATTCCCTGCCACCTTATCTAACAATAGAAAAGTGATGGATCGTGCCGAGATGGGATTACAAGTTGAACACATATTTGCCACCTTGGATGCCGTGGCAGATTATGACTGGGATTTACTTACTGAAAATGGCGTAAACAATATCAAGTTTGCCGGCGGACCCGATGATCCTCATATTACGCAGTCTCGCGTTTTCAGGACAGGAGTTAATATAAATGAAACCCGGATACAATGTGGGGACGTTGAATTGTTCGAATGGACCCCAGGTAATGCTGCCGGTACTTTACAAAATTTTACCGTTACTCGTTTTACGTATATATTGGACATTGACGATAGTCCGCCCGAGGGGGTCATAAATGGTGAAAATTATAATTTATTACGTAAGGCTACATTGTACATTACTCCCGGTGATAAAAGTAGATTTAGCAGGAATGAGCTTATCGAAGACCCAGAAACCGTAAAAATGGAACGATATTATTTTAGGGGATATTACGGAGAAAACTTATGAGGAAATGCACCATGGGTACTTTTAAGACAAAAGGATTCACCTTGATAGAGTTATTGGCAGCTATGGGAGTGCTTTCTATCATGCTCTTGGTGATGGCACAAATATTTGCTCAAGTGTCTTTGGGGTTCAAAAATGGACGAGAATCTCTCATGGAAGTTGGGGAAGGTTCAACGGTTTTCAATATCATCGCCAAAGATTTAGAGTATATGTTGGTGTCAACCAACTTTACTATGTATAAGGATAAGTATGATCCAAGGTCTATCTCAAAATTTGGAGAGTTTGATAAAATCACCTTTATTACCGCTAATGGTAGGAGTAGCAAAGGCGATGCCATTAGCTCCCCAGGTTATACAGGGTTTGATCGCATAGCTAGAGATGTTCAAATGGTAGGGTATGCTCTAGACGCAGGCTTAGGTAGTGGAGACATTAATGATTTCGGCGATCAATCCAGATTTAACAAATTACGAAAGTTGCTTCCCAAGGAAAGTGGCAGAGGAGGACGGATTGGAGTCTTTAATGCAAGAGATAACTTTGTTGATGAACCAGGTGGTGAGGATGCCAGTTGGTTTGATGAGGATAATTTTGGTAATATGGAAATGAGTTATGGGATTGTACGCTTTGATATATATTTATATTCGTGGGGGGATTATGGTAGGAACCCCAGTGCGCATAGTACGGGTACATATGCAGATCGTTGGCTGTCTTCTGATGACTTTGGGGATACGGTAAAATTTGAAAATGATAAAAATGCAGGGCCAGCCTACATAGAATTATTTATGCAGTTGGCGAGTGAGGACGCTTGGATTCGCGCCAATAATCTCGGTCTTGATACTCAAGACGGCTTCGAATATCTAAATAATGAAAGCCGTGTTTTTTTCAAACGTGTTTTCCCCGTATTAGCTCCTTCTAATAACCGACATAAACAGTTCTTTCTGGAGCATGAAGAGAAGTGGTTTAGGCAAACCCCTTATTTCCCAAAGAATTTGAATTTTAACAGTAGATACGGTTACGAAGTACCCATGTTATAGGAACAAATGAATGAAAAAGGTACTACAGATGAATAAAAAAGGAGTTGCTCTTATTACGGTATTAGGCTTGTTGTCTATGCTTTTATTGATGGGGCTGGTTTTTGCTGATTTAAGTCGATCGGAACGTATGGCATCCAGTGTGGCACAGGATAATTTTGCAATGAATGAACATTTGCGTTCGGCCTTGCATTTAAGCATGCTTGATATTTCATCCCGGCTTAGAAATAATTTGCCAGGGGACTTGCCTGGTTCGGCGGCCCAACATGATTATGATCTTGTTTATAATGGGATAAAGCCTGCAAATACCTACCTCCCATTAGGTCGGGTTCTTCACTCTAAAGGAAGCGGTACAGCTCAAGGCTTGTTTAATTCGCAAGTGTTGGAACAGTATGTTCCAGACGCATTGATACCTCCCCAACGGCAAACACCCACCTTGGATGCGGCAGTAGATCCTGCAACACTTCTAGAAAATGCTATTAATTATCACACTATACTAACGGACTTCGAGGATCGTGCAGGGTGGAAATCTTTTGGAGATGACAACGACTTGGTATATGCTTATGTAGCTTGTGGGTTGAATGGTTTGGTTGACGCAAACAGTGTGTTAACCAGAGAAAATATAACTTATTTAAAACCAAACTTTATTAATTATCATCATGATCGTGGCTATCATCCAGCAGAGTTTGGGTTTGATGGGCTTGATGATTTTAGACCTTCGGTCCCAGGCTCGTTGGGTCGGGTTACGGACTTTGCAGATCTAAGAAATAATTTTCAAGGAGCCCTTTTTACCGTGAATGAGATTGGAAACCTGCTTTCTGAGGTAGGGGGGGGGGATGTAAGTTCGTTGGTGCCCTATTCTTGGTCGTATGAAAATGGGGCATGGGACTGGTGGGCGATACCAGCCTTAAACCTAGGTAACTGGCACCTTCCTATCGATGATTATTGGCCAGTGATTACCCACACCAACGGCTTACGCGAAACCAAAGACCAGTTTGTCAACCTGCTCATGGAAACGTATGTCGATATTGATGGAAACCAACCTTCTATACCCATGACGGAAGAGGCGGCAGGCGAAATTCATGATGCTTTAATTGACTACATTGATAATGGCAATGTGCCTGAGAATCCGGATACCATTTGCATGGAAGCCGTACCCATGTTCAATGAAGTGCTCGGTGAAATTTCGTATGATGAAAATAATAAAGAATTAACCCTGAATTTATACATCGAAACCTGGTACCCCTTTGTTTCTCATCACAACAATCCCGGAAGACCCATCGGGGGTAGAATGCCAAACGTTAGAGAATTTTTTATCGCAGCTACTGACGTAGATATTGATGTAGAACCTATTGGCGGTGACGCCGTAAGTGAAGAACTTGCATCTGAAATGGAAAGAAACAATAATTATACCGTGAGCTTAAAAGGGGCATTAAGTGATCCAACAAATGATAATGATCCTAACCCCATCGAATCCAGACGGAATGGGGGTAATGGAGCTAACAGTATTATTACTGCCCCAGGTACTTTCCCTCATGTGCCTGGGACTTATGCTATAGAGAATGACCCGGGTCAGTTTTACATTACCAAGATTGAAATTAAGGCAAGAAACGCTTCTTCTGTAAGCCCAAGTACGGTTAATTTAAGCGAGATCCGCATCAATAATATACGCTTGCGAGATAGTGATGGCAATGAGATTGATAAACTAACTATTAGCGATGATTTATGGAATAATGCGTCCTCGATTGGTGGTACAACCAATTATTTTGGTGCTCAAGTGTTGGATCCACGATTGAATCATATAGCTACCTTTAACCGAATAGAGAAGGGGAACTTTACGGTTAACAATCAAGCAAACTGGTATCAAAATAATCCTAAGCTCATTACTGCTGCAGATCAACATTCCTTGGGCTATATGAATGTGTATGATGGAAATGTAGACCATCAATTATCCCAAGGTAGCATGTATGAAAGAGAGGGGCATCTTTACGTTGCCAACGGGGGTATCCTCGAAACCATTGGCGATATAGGGTATATCCCAACGGGCTTACAACCTTGGAAAACCTTTGATTTCTTTACCTTTCATGGTCGAAATGTTGCCAATATGCTGAGCATGGTTGCTCAACCTGAACGCGATCGACAAATCAATCGTCAGGAGCCCGTATTTCGTCATGGTAAAATTCATCCGGCGGTGGTAAGTTACGATGTTTTTGAAAGCTTCATTTTAGGTTCTGAGGTGCTATCTACAGATAGATCGTATGAGACCACATTGCGTTTTCGTGAGGCACCCATGATTGATTATGCTTCTTACCCAGAAGTTATTCCCCCTAATGTTCCTGGATTTCCAGCAGGGTCAACTATTCTTGATGCAATAAAACCTGTTTCTTTTGTGTACAGAAGTCCACCGTTTGGGGGGTATGCTTTAGAAACAATGTATTTTGCGGATATGCCTTTTGTAGCTGATTACTCGCTCTATTTTAGTATCGCCGATATGGCTCAAGCATATCAAATTGAACCTTCAGCAAACTGGGATCCTTTTCATGGTATTGAAGCCTATGGTCGATTTGCCTGGGCTAATGGATTTATTTTTAATGATATTGATCAACCGCTTAGCGAAAAGCCCTATCGAAATGGTGGCCAGCCGGCTGGTACCAGCACCTTTGATGAACGGTTTAATAATAATTTTCGAGAATGCTTCATTCGAGATAATGTGAACTTACTCAGCGCAAACCAAGATTTAATGATGCTCTTTTTCACGGTTGCCAAACTTAATGATCAAGGAAACCCTGAATATAGGCGTTCGGCAGCAGCCCTTGTTTGGAGAAATCCACTTCCCATAGTTACCAGCCTAAATAGAGGATACTATGAGCCTGACTTTTCGGTTCGCTTCATGGAAGAGTATTGAGAAATAAGAACGATTTTCTTTTGCTTCGTTTGATTTGTTAAACTTTTTTCACTCCTAGGGTTGACCTGTCTTCTTTTTCCTGTATCACGTTGTCAAATAACCACGTAGGAGATGCATATGTTTATGAAAAGGAGTATCTTGTTTTGTTTATTACTGGCGATGGTCATGGGGATAGCCCCTCTGGATGTGACCGCCCAAGAACGCCAACAACGTCGTAGCCCGGTCAAGATTAGCGACATCGAACATGATGATGTTCAAACGCCCCGATACAGTGTGCGCTCCGATACCCCCAACCTGAAATCCACCAATAAAGAGTGGCTGGAAGTGCGTTGTGAATTTGATACCTTGCCTCGCTGGATGGATCAGCTATCCATCACATATTATGTTTTGTTAAAAGCGCGTTCTCAAAAAGATGTGGGACCTGACGGAAAGAAATATAATATGTTTTCTGGCTCGGTGCAATTGGCACATATTAAAGAGGGGAACGGTCACAATAGCGTGATGTATATGCATCCTTCTGTTTATGAGCGTTACGGTGAAGTCGATCGGATTGCCATAGAAATCAGCTTTGAAGGAGAGGTGGTTGCCAAAGATACAACCGGCGAAAAAACGACATGGTGGGAAGAGTTTAGTCCCATGCCGGAACGGTTGTTGAATCGCTTGGAAACCCCGTTTGCCTTCGTGGATGTAGATGCCTATGAAATGCTCGTGACCCCCTGATTGCTCTGACGAAAGCAGAACCCCATGGCAAAATCAAAACGAATTCTAGCACTAGATATTGGAACAAGTGCAATAAAGTTGGCGGAATTTACCGTTAGTGCCCAAAACGAATTAGAGCTCACCGCCTATGGCACCGCTTCTTTGGGAATAGAACCGGGCAACGAATCTGCCCGTGCCCAATATATTATAAGCACCATTGGGGAAATCATGCTGGAGCAGGGGATCAAACCTGCGCCAACCTTGGTAGCCGTACCTGGACAATCTGTATTTTCTCGCTACGTGAAAATGCCGATGGTCGAACCCGATAAGATATCTAAAATTGTGGCCTATGAAACGGAGCAACACGTTCCTTTTCCCATGAATGAATTGGTGTGGGATTACCAGCTGCTAGGGGCTACGGATCAGGGGGATGAGTTGGAGGTGCTACTGGTGGCGATCAAGGAGGAGATTATAAATGAAATTTCCAGTAGTGTTAATGAGGCTCGTTTAGACACCGATTTGGTGGATGTGGCTCCTCTGGCCATTTACAATGCCGTAAACTACAACTATGGGGAGATGGAGGGGTGTACCTTGGTGTTGGACATTGGTGCCCGGTCCACAGACCTGGTCTTTATCGAGGGGGAGCGGGTTTTTAACCGTACCATACCGATGGCGGGCAATAACATTACCCAACAAATTGCCAAAGATTTAGATCTTTCCTTTGATGAAGCAGAAGAATTAAAATGTAGCAAAGGCATGGTCTCCATGGGCGCTGGATACGAAGCTTCCGATGACCCGGAAACGGAACAAGCTTCCAAGTCTATTCGCACCGCCATGACCCGCCTCCACGCCGACTTGAACCGGCAAATCAACTTCTATCGTGGTCAACAAGGTGGGAAAGCACCCGTTCGCATCCTGATCACCGGAGGAAGTGTGGCATTGCCCTATTTAGATACGTTTTTATCAGATAAGTTAAACGTGGAGTTGGATTTTTTAAATCCTTTTCAGGAAGTTGCTGTAGGTGCAGGTATTGATGATGAGGCGATCGCCAATGACGCCAATGTGTTGTCTGAAGTGGTGGGTCTGGGTCTACGTGCCACTCCCCATTGTGGGATTGAAGTCAACTTGATGCCCCCTGAAATTTACAAGGAAAAACAGTTTCGCAAAAAACAACCTGCTCTTGTTTTAGGCATCGCTTTGATGGCGGTCGCCGGAGGGGTGTTTGCCTTTTCTCAACTACAAGCTGGGCAAAAATTGCAACAGAGCTTAACGGAGGCAGAGCAACAAGTCGCCCGTTTGAGTGAGGATAAAAACGAGGTGGATGCCGCCAAGATGGCCTATAACGAAGTCGAAGAGGTCTTTGATACCCTTAGAACCATTAACCAAAAGCGGAAACGGTGGCCAGAACTGCTAAACGCCATTGCTTCTCGGGTACCAGAAGGGATGTGGTTAACCAAGGTAACGCCCATTCACGAAACAATAGATGCGGAGAACGCTCGTGATACCGATGAAGATGAGGAGGCGTTGGAAAATGATGCAGAGGAAACTGCAGATACGTCATTACCCATTACAAAAATTGCCATTGAAGGTCTAGGGTATTTAGACCTTATGGGAATGGCGCCCAGTTTAACCGCGGAGGCCGTAAACCAGTTTGCTATCGCGTTGGCAGATGCCGATGAGTGGTTTACAGAAGAAACCCAGTTGGTGGCCTCTCCCGCCCCCAAAAGTAAAGAATTTGTGCGTTCCTTCAAAATTGAAGTCGCCTTAAAGGAACCTATTAAATAATGAACTGGAAAAACTATAAACTATTGATTTTCGGCGGTGGTACGTTTCTCTTGGTGGCGATCGGATGTTTGGTATATGCATGGATGGTTTCGGGTCAAAACAAGGCTACACAACAAGAATTAGATCGTGCAATCAATCGCTTGCGCACGTTGAAATCGTCCGACCCTTTTCCTTCTCCGCAAAATGCGACGATCATTCGAGAAAATACCCAAAAATTAAATGAGGTGCTGGATGTATACAAAGCCTCCTTTTTTGAAGGTCAGTTAAAACCGGAAACAGGCATGAGCCCATTGGCATTTCGTTCCTACCTTGAAGGCAAAATTCAAGCCTTACGAGATGCGGCCACTTCGGATGAAACCGATGATGAGAATCGGGTCGGTGTCAAGGTTGCCCCCGATTATCACTTTGGTTTTCCGCGTTATGTTGCGGGGCAAGTTCCCAATCCCGAACATGTGGCACGTCTTAGTATTCAAGTGCAAGCCGTAGATGTGATTACCCGCACTTTATTTAACAACGGTATTCGCGAATTGGTGTCTATCGAAAGGGATGCGTTTGAGGTGACGCGGGAAGAGGATAATGAGCCCGAAGAAGAAAACCCTCGTTCTAGAAGAAATACGAAACCTGAAGAACCTGCGCTTTCCGAAACGCTCTTTGAACGAGATCAATTTACCTTTGTATTTCAATCTGATGAAGCTGTTTTTTGGAACGTTTTAGATGACATTGCCGGCATGGATATTCCAATTGAGATTCGTCGGGTACTCCTTAAAAATGGAAACAAAAAGTTGCAACCCGACTTCGAACGTAAAACCCAAAGAGCAACCGCTACCGTTAATAGACCCAATCGCTTTAGCCGGTTTAACAGAATACCTAGCGCGCAACAAAATAATCAAGCCAATGCACAATTAGAAAGCGAACAAACGGTGGTAGCCGGGGTGGAACCGGTCATTACAACCTTGGAGATAAGTGTACTAAGATTAAACGAATCTGATCCCAACCCCTAAACCAAATAACAAAAAAATGGCTGATAAGAATAAAACGTTAATTAAAAACCTGGATAAGATCCTATTTGGTGTGGCGACCCTATTATTGGTTGGGTCTGGTGCAGTATTGGCGTTGAACATGCAAAAACCCGCCATTAATGTTGAAGCAGAAACCGCAGTACCACCCCAACAAGCCGAAGTTGTAGACTCCGTTGAACTGGAAAAGGCCCTAGATGAGCTAGGATATGAGGCGGTCTCGCAACCTACCGTTCAGCACCCCACCTTGGTTAGTGAAACACGGGTCCCAAGCGTAAATGAAAAAAAAGAATATTATCTAATCCGTACCAATGCTACCGTTTGTCCGTTTACTGGTGAAGCGCAACCAGATCTAACCAAAATTGATTCTGATAAAGATGGTATACCCGACCGCGAAGAACAGGGCTTAGGATTGAACCCTCGTGTGGATGATGCAGCAGGAGATAAGGATGGGGATAAATTTACCAACCTAGAAGAATATGAATTGGGTACAGATTTAAATGATGCCACCAGTCACCCCGACTACGCGACCAAGTTAAGGGTTTATAAGACGCGAAGATTGCCCATGAATTTTGAGTTCATCGGTAGCACTACGATCGATGGTGAAAAAGTATTCACCCTTTCTTTTGGGGGTGGAAAAACGTTCTTTAAACGCATCGGGGAGGAAGCTGAAGGGTGGAGTTTGACCAATTATACGGAGAAAAAAGGGGCCATAGGCGAAAAGGATCGCAGCGAACTTACCTTGCAAAAAGGAGAGGCTGAAGTTGTGCTGGTGCGCGGGGTAAAGGGAGGGCAAGAACTTTATCAACATCTACTCGTTTACCTCATCGACCCTTCGGTTAAAATGGTGGTCAAGAAGAATGCGACGTTCACCTTGGAAGGTGTATCGTACAAAGTAGTAAACATGATTCGGGACGAAAGCAAAGTGGTCAACCAATCTACCGGTGAAGAAATTTTCATACGTATGCCCACCCGTAAAGAAACCTACATTATCACGGGTGACGAGCCACCTGAAGAGGAAGAATTTTAATTTGAAATGTGTTCTTGCGTTTTTTTAATGTGCGTGATTTAGAAAGTAAAATTGTAAAGGAAAACCGTTTGATCGGAGGAATTAAGAATATGAACAGCAATTGGCGTCATTATAGTATAGGAATCGTTTTTTTTACAGGAGTTTATCTTGGCGTTTGGGCACAAACGGAAGATGACTTTTGGAGTGAGCTAGACAGCTTGGATGCCGCTACAGAGGAAGTCGCCGAGGATATCGTTGCTGATGTTGAAAATGAAACCGATCAAGCAGATGTAACGGACGAAACCATGTCAGAGGGTATGGTTGATGCGATGGATGACATGGATCAGTCCGGATCTGAAAAGATCGAAGACGATGCTGACCAAGCAGGCGAAGATCTTTTTGACGAAACCCAAACAAGTGAACCTCAAAGTACTTCAGATACGGAAACAAACTTAAACCCTGAAAATGTTCAAGAAATGGTCGCTGACCTATCTTATCGCGAGGAAGTTGAGAGGCAGGCTAGAGAGGAAGAAGCGTATCGGGCTTTGCAGAAAGGGTATGATTTCTTAAATGCATCTAAATGGCTAGGTGCCATCGAAGCTTGTCAAGAAGCGGTAAATAAATATCCCGTACGAGATGAAAATTTAGAATTTATTCGTAAAGCAAAATGGGGGATTGCAGAGGCCAATACTCAACTAGCATTAGAGGTGTATGAGCAACGTATGAAAGGCGCCAAACCAGAAGAAGCTCTCGAATATCTTAATGCTGCTCTAGAGGTGTTTCCAGAACACAATGAGGCATTAAGCCTACAAGCAAAAGTAGAACAATGGCAAGAAGATGTTTCCAGTGGAAAACTGGTAGTGGAAGTGGCACAAACTGAAGAATTCGAAAACAAAAAAGATAAAGTTACCAGGCTGATGGCAGAAGGAAAGCAACTTTACGAAGTACGTGACTTCGATGCTGCCGAAGAAAAATTCGAGGGAATACTTTTTGAAGACCCCTACAATTCAGATGCGATTCGTTTTCTGATTAAAATAGCCGAGCGTAAATATGATTTTGAAACCTTGAAACGTCGTTTTAATGAACAAGAAATGTTGTACAAGGTTCGCAAACGCTGGAATCGACCTTTAGGTGAAAGACCGGTTACCCGTGGGGAAGGTGGCGATGGATACAACCCAGTTCCTATTGGTGGTAGTAAAATTGAAGAAAGAATGAAAGAAATCATCATTGATGAAATCAACTTTAGACAAGCCAACATTGTGGATGTCGTTAACTTTTTAACCGAAACCAGCCGTGCAAAAGATGATGAAGGCATAGGGGTTAACATCGTTTTAAATATTGGTGAAAAAGCGGCAGAAGAAACAGTAGTATCGGATGGGTTTGATGATGATGCCTTTGCCGATGATCTGTGGGGCAGCGGTGATGGCCTTGATACAAGCCCTGAGACAAGTGGAGGTGTTGAAGACATTCCTGGAGTTACCCTGAACTTAAGAAAAATTTCTTTGTGGGACACCTTGGCTTTAGTTACAGACATTACCAAACTGAAGTACCGTATCGAAAGAGGGGTGGTGATCATTACCCGAAAAGGGACGTTGGAAGGTGTTGTAACCCGATTTTATCCGGTGGATCCCTCGTTGATATCCAATGTACTCAACCTTGGCGGTGGAGGTAGCTCTGGTGGAGGTGATGATTTTGGTGGGGGCTTTGATGATTTTGGTTCTGATTTTGGGGAAGAAGAAACTTCAAGTACTTCCGGTGATGATGTTAAAGGGGTATTTGAATCTTATGGGGTCGAATTCCCAGCTGGAACTTCGGTTACTTACCAACCCTTGATCAGCCAACTGGTGGTGGCGAATACCCCAGAAAACCTAGATAAATTTGAAGAAGTATTGTCAAAACTCAATGTAACCCCGAGACAAATTGAGATAGAAGCTCGTTTTGTAGAGGTCCTGCAAACGGATTTAGAAGAATTGGGTTTGGAGTGGATTTTGACCGATGATTATGAAATTGCATCCAATAATTCTGGATTAACACCTGCCGCCGCCTCTCAGCGTATATCTATAGATGCTGATCCACAAGGCTTCTCCAAAGGGTTGCGGTTCTGGGGGTATGATGATCAAGATGCAAACC
>JAOXNT010131562.1:0-11280 GCA_028565815.1 Cletocamptus dominicanus | reverse complement strand
TTAAAAAGTATCGTAGTTTTTATTTCACGAAAATGTCCAATGAATTGAATTTCTTGTTGTCCTTAGAGTAGTTTTTGATTCCTTAAAGAATGATACTCGTAATTGAAATCTAGATCAAGAAACTTTCTCAGGACATCAGGATCATTCGTGATTCTGATAATCACGTTCAGCATGTAGAGTGCACTGAGGACGTTGAATGGCAAGGCTGTTGCTTTTGAGCAAACACATTTTCAGCAGCCTCCCTCTCTCGATCGTTCTTTCGGTGTATACACTGACTATACGTACTGCCTTGATCAGCTCGGTGAGCTTGGGTATCTGTGCTCGTGTTTCTCTTGAGGAAAACCCAAGAGTAGATTGCAAATGTATACAAATAAGACGACGACATGTACGGTTCTGTACCCCTTTTCCACTTAATGGTGTTGCAGTCCTTCTTTCCTCACTTCCTTCTCGACTTTCAAGTGGAAGACGACAAGGGATGAGAGAAAGATAGGGAGAGATAGAGAACTAAATGCATCTTCCACATCTCAATGAATGAGTCGATGGTGACAGAAGGAAAGAGTTCAGATTCATCCCTTGAAGGTGTAATGTAATATCTTTTTGACAACGAAAAGCCCCTTTTCTCCACTCATTCATCTCAGATTGAGGGGGCAATGTTTCATCGGAAAATGTTTACTTCATCATCCAGATTTGTTGATGTTAAAGTCGATCGTTTGCTGGAAAAGTCTTTTTTACTTTTTCTTCATTGCTCTGGCTTTCTCGAAATGGGTTGTGAACATTTATTGTAAATGTACTGAACTTTAAAATCTTAAACACTTTTATTTTGTGATGAATAAAGATATAAGTACAGCACGTACCGAACCGCTCACATACATTATCTAAGTGTGAGGAGCATTTTCATTTTTAAAAATCAGGTATGCGGAAATGCTCCAAAACAAGTGATGTGCAGTAGAATTGAGGCAGAAGTCAGGAAACGAGGTGCCACTGATAGCGATGCTTATGGTCGTTCTCCCAAAAGAACAACATTTATCGCAATTGTTAGCAGAGAGTACGAGAGTACAATTGTTAACAGAGTGTTAACGTATAGAGTGTATACTGTAAATTGAAAATTTGAGAAACTGAATGCTCTTACCCACGGCTGACCGAAAATATTCAATTTACATCCTGAAATTTGTTGTTGTTTGGTGGGACCAAATCGCTGGATCATTTTTTCTTTTAGTGGGATTCTACAATTATTGTAATAGGTATGCTCTTTTTACCAATAAAGTAGAGTAAAACAATAACAATGTAATAAAACTCACCCATAGAGAGAAAAGGAGCATTTTGTTTCCTTGTAGGTTGTCTTCAAATGTGTGGAAGAAACACCATCGAAAGTTAAGACCAAGGGCAATTTAGGAAGTCGTTTGTTTAAATTGAGGCTACACATGGAGTGAAAAACCTAAAGCGATATTGTGTTGCAAACTGTAAACAGAGTCTGTCCGTATATATATTGTTTGAACAAGGATATTTTTTGCTTCAAAACGACTCTCCATCAGGAATTTGTATTTCAAATATTAAGTCACATAAGATTTTCAAGTGCTTTTTTAGCATTTTGAATCACTCCCACAGAATTCTCATTGGAAATATATGAAAAAGATTAGGGCAGAATTCAATTTTTTTACAGACATTTTATTTAAATTATGCTGTGCTGCTTGTTAAATGTTTGAGTATATTTCATATTAAAGGACTTTGAAAAGCGTTGTTAGTGAGGTAATGCATGAAAAAGCAACGGGAATTAAAGACATTTAGACATGTGTCCATTATGTTTATACTTAACCTATTCGTGATTGATCCTGTGCTAGCATTGAAAATATCTGGATGTACTCGTATTTACATTGCCATCAAGACTCAGAGTGAGTAGCAGCAGACTATACCTAAATTTTTTTTTTCCTTTTTTGGAGAGGAGAGAAAATAGTAAGACTAAAGAGAAAGAGAAAAAGAAAGAGAGGAAAAGCTGTTTTTAGCAGTTCCATCCTCATTCAATTATGTGTGAAGCTTGGGGATTTTCCCCTCTCTCTCTTCCAGTCTTCCTCAGCCGATGCCCATCAAAAGTTTCACATCTCGCAAGGAACAAAAAGTTCGCAAACACTCGGAGAACACACAACACAGACATTTCGCGCGCACACGCGCACACACATACATCGAAAGCACAGGATACCACATAGTATTATTAGTCAAACAAAGAACTCCAATCACCCTCTACGGCACTTTCAATGATTTCAATTAACAAAATGAGCAAAAAAATGTATAGAAAACTTTTAACATTATTTTTGAACTTACAAAGATGCACTGGCGCTTTCATATATGCCAAATTCAGACTATACAGTTTTCATGCCTTTTCATTGAAAAAAAAGATCAAAGAGAAAGTACAAATTGAAAGTAAATGAAAGGCACGAAATGTTTTTTATATTTTCATATCTTTTGTAATCAAACCTTTTTTTTCTTTCTTTTATTTCGCAAGATTTTTATCTTGAAGGAATTAGACATTTTATCATAATGAAAATGAAAAATTTACCTTCTCAAAAATTATTTTTAGTTGTTCTTTCTTCTTCCCCTCTACCATTCGAAAGTTCGGGCGAAAAGAAAGACGGGAAGTGAAGAAAAAAGTCGATCAAGGAAAAAAGGGCCGTCAATCAAGATGATGATTGGCATTTTGTGCTCAAAGAAACATCGATCGATTGATTGAACAATGCCAAAAAGTGAGCAAATAGATTCTTTGATCTTTCTACTTCATACGATTCCCCTCTTTAAAAACACAAGCTAATGAAAATGTGTATAAATGAGGCATCTTAAATGTTATGTTATCGTGCTTGCTTTCAGTAAAACAATGCTTCATCTTTGTTTTACTGAACCTTATATCCACATCCCAGGGCTTGCCTTCATTACCTTTTTGCTCTGAAATAGTGAACGTTGTAACACCGTTTCATTCATATTTGATTCAATGATCAATCAGGATAACGTAAATCTTTCGATGATTCGAAAGACTAGTCAAATCCCTGATTCAAGTAGGGCAATATGATAAAAAATTCTTTTTTAACATAAATTTCCTTTGATACGTGTAATATAGTACTGTAATCAGAAGCAAGATTACCACACCAGAAGTCCCTGCTACATTTTTTAATTCTTCGTAGCGTTTTAAATAACTCTACCAGTACAATATGCCCCAAATTCTAGAGCTGATTTGGTTTGAAATTACGTTTTTCTGCAGTACAGACATTAAACAATGAAGAATAAGCATCGTTTTAAAAAAGCAAAAAAAAAAAAAAAACATTTGAATGAATAGTACTCGTACGTTGTCAACTTACAAATTTAGCTTAAGAAATTGGCAATTGATTTTCTGTCTGAAAGTTTTTACAGTATATCTAGTACTGCATTTAGTGTATTTAGACAATATCACGGCCAATTCTTTATTTACTGTGTCTGCTTTCTTCTACACCCAATTTTCGTACAGATCTTTTGAAAGCTGTTTACCATACATCTGCTCTTGGCACTTCCATTGTAACATTTTTGGCATTGACTGTCTCTTGCGTTCCATGTAATGTACCAAACAGAATTCTTTGCAACATCATTTTTTCTTTCTTTTTTTGGTATAACTGGAGTACTGAATTAAGCAATGATGGCTTACTTTTCTTTCGAATTCTCCTAATTATCGATAAAGTGACCTCATAAAAGGGAAATGATACGATGTCCTAATCTGACTTTCCTTCTTTATCTATTTATTGCTGCCTTTCTATCCTCTCGGGGGATTTGGCAATGAGAAGCAAATCAAATATTCATTGAGACATTTCCTCTGGCACAAAAGCAGTTCTGACATTTCAGTCCTTCCTAGTAAGCTTTGAAGGTTTTTGGAAAGGTTACAAGGCATAAACTTGTACACTATTTTTTCCCCTTATCGATATTAGCTGAGTTGAAAAAAAATGTACAAGAAAAAGAAAACAAAGAATATAATGTGATGTATTACACATTTAGATATTGTCTTTACCAATAAGCTTTAAAAAGTCATGTCAAGGCCTCGTCTACTACGAACTTTCTAACATCAATTTAGCTGAAGACTTTCTAGATTTAGCGCAACATACTGTAATGCCTCTAACAAGATTAAAATGATTTTCTCACACGTACAACTTATTAAGAAAATATTTTAATTTAATGTATTTTACTGTAAATTACAGTTAAATTTGTTAATTTCTTAGTGAATTACGAATGCCTATCTCATTAAGAATGGTTTAATAACATAAAAAAGGTTGCTGTATAGAAAAGTGATCATAGAGAGGTAAGTAAAATTAGGTTTACATTCTTTCATCACGTCTACAGAAAGAGAGTGTATATACCGGTGTGCGAATACGAGTATATTTGACTTGGGCGAAACGCAAACAATTTAGCTTCCAAACAACAAAATTGTCGATGACATCGTTGCTTTGTGTCTGCAAATGCATGTACAAGTACTGTACAAGGGGTTTACGTTTGTATGCGTGCGCAATAATTAAGACAAGGGGGCTACGGGCTACTAACAATACAGAATGTATGCAGTAATTGTATGTAAGAGAACATAATAAGCTATTGTGAAACGGAGAACGCTAAATATTAACCATCTCTTTTTCTTTTCCCTTCCAGATGAACAGACCTCTCCAGGTGAAACCAGCAGATAACGAGAACCGTGGTGGTAAGAAAGACCTGATTAAAATTTAATGTGTTGTCGAATTAGGACTTCAATGTTTCTGTACTCTTTTCCATATGGAGAAATGATTCCTCCAATTTTCTATTTAAAATGCATGAAAAGTGTATCCACTTCAGTGACGAAAAATAATTGGGGTTCAATTAAGTCTTAATTTTCTTTTTAAGTAATCGGCTTAGAGATGCACTCAACAACTTTTTAGATTTTCGCTATGATTGATTTACAACATGCAGAGCATGTACAGTACATGTGCATACAAACGTATGACTCAAGAGAAGAATCTGCTCTCATCTACAGCATGTAGCAAACCAAATTACTAACAGAAGCACTTTTTGTGCGGAGAAGCCATTATGATTAGACCTGATTGGTACTGACTCAGCTTTCAAGCTTTCCTCACCCGTTTTACTTTTCTTATGATTCTTTTCCTGAAAAGTTAATCCCTCATCTTTCAACCAAAACGAAATCTAAAGGCTTCGTGAAAGCTCTATTTCTTTAGGAAGTTAGCTTGGAATAACATACCTGTACCCGAACCTGTTACATTAATGTATCATAGTCAAATCACAAAAAAGTGTCAGAGGACGCCAAACAAGGAGCTCAGAAGCAAACCAAAAGCTCTGAAATACCGGGGGAAAAAATAAATTCATTTAAAATATTGCTCTTTAAATTTAATGAAAGGATAAACATTGTTACTGATGAACTGTTGATTCTCTTTTCTTCGAAAATCATACTGTATACGTAAGTAGAATTAATGCTCTACATATGTACAGTATAAGCAACCTGCACACCTTTCGTATATGTCTATTTGTACAGTAATTAAAAGGTTTGTTTGGTATGGTTCTTTCGTCACAAATTTCTTCAATGACATCAATTAACTAATTTAATTTACCTACCTACAGTATTTCTACACTACGTATGCTCATTAGTCTTTGTTCTGCAGGGAATTGATGTTAAAATATGAACATGAAACAGAATTGCTTCTTTTTTTTGGGTACCCTGATCTTCCTGATTCCTATTTTTGCCAGAAGCATTGATCAAATGATGATCATCCTTTTTTGGTCATATTATTTTTTTTAAGAGCATCCAAGTTATAACAATGATCAAAAAGACTAATCAAACACCATTTATGTCTGAACAACTGAAAATATTTCTGGTGATCAAAGGTACTCGTACATAGGAACTGTACCAAGGTGTGTAATCAAAGCTTCTGTATACAGTGCAAAAATCCAGCTAATATTTTTGGCAAGATAATGTATATATTTGACATTTGCAAGCTCAAGAACTCGTAAAATAAAAAGTCTAATTTAAAAAAATCAACAGTTGGAGGAATCCGGAAATCTTTAACAATCTTCTTTCTCTTCTTCATCAAAATGGTCCATAAGTTACGTAAGATATGACACAATTATATGTACTGAATCAGATTGATAATGATTGTGACAGATTGTGAGCCAGTGATAATAAAAAATCACTAAAAATTCAACCCATATGTTTCTTTGGGGAGCACCGTTTGGTCCAAAACACATTTTATCCGGATAGAAAAATGATAGTAATTTTATGAGGGGCGTAATAATTTTTTATCTAGCGAATTCTTTTGCGCAAATTAGTATACTATTTATCAACACCTTTCAAAAGTTGAAGAATTATCTGTTGCCAATGCTGTCAAGAACTGAACTTTATTGACGTACTTAATTGTTCGAACTAAGAGATGATATTTAACGCAAATTCTGACAAAGCTATTCTAGTTCGAAACATCACTCAACAGTAAAAGAATAAAACATCGACTGGAATTTAAATGCTTTTTTTTTACCTTTATTTGCCTAGTTGGCAAGGCAGAAAACTAGGCAAAAGTAAAAAAAAAAGGCATTAAAATTCCAGCTATTAAAGTATTATACATAGTTGTACGCTTCTCTTTATTGAATATAGTGGATTTATGATACAATTGTCTGCCTCTCTGATCCTGTCTAAGCTCTGTTGCTGAAAGTTATTAAAAGGTTTTCAACAAGGTTAATCTCATGGGAAACATAACACTTCCAATATTTCAAGACATATTTTATCCACATTGCTTTTGTTCGACTCCGAAATAGATATACAGTAGTTTGCTTTGTTCAGCAAGAGATACACAATCATCACTTTTACTCGTATATCAATGATTCTGGAAACGTAAAGCATTATATAAGCTATAAGACAGGATCCGTCAGTAAGAATATTATTTCCGCATCTCTGAAGTCCTACCAGCCTAGCCCATAATCAGATTTGCCGGATGAATTTGTTTAGTTCGCTGTAGTGGAAAATCAGTGCTCGCCTATCAAAATAATCTCAAGCTTCTTTATACTGCAATTCGATTGAGATTATGGTTCGTGCATTAAGTTTTGAGTATGAAGATGTACTGACTGAATGTTGTCTCAGGGATAAGGTAGATAAGAAAACAATCACAATATTTGTGCACTGTTCAAAATCCTCTTCACATGCGGTTAATCAACCCACGTTAGCGAGAGCCATTTGTTATTATTTTTCTTGTGTTACAGTAGAGTGACCAGTTGACTGATTGGCCACATCCTCTGGATGCAGAAAAACATTCTCAGAGTTGAGGCCAACATCTCCTTCACTTCATCAATTAGCTTTAACATTAAAAGACCATGACTATAAACTTTCCTCCTAGCTTTCCTCTAAACTCAGGAATGCTGTTTCATAATTTTCAATTAACCAAGAACAATATTTTGCATAAGTAGTTTAGGGTGACATCTCCAATTCGAATCATCTGTACCTACTGTTCTAGATTTTCAATTACTGTAAGATAATTAAATGCTTGCAAATAGGCAAGATGATTTTATTGATTAAGGTTAGATGCACATAGTAACAAAAGATATTTACTTATATATACTGTAGTAATAAATGGAATAAACTTGTTCAATTTAATTATTATCATCAGAAAAATGGTGAAATACTGATCCTTTTAATGTTGTTATAACTTTAGTATCATAGCAATGTTACATGAGAACATACAGTAAAGAACTTATGACAGTTTCACAGCAAATAGAACAAAAATCCAGTGCCCACACATACAATTGGCAATATCACTTATATTTCTTACTTCTTACTTTACAAATAAATCATGGAAAATGCACTATGATGCCATATGTTCGACAAAATCCTTTTGTCTAAAAGAACTTCAATTAATGAGTCATTTGACATAGGTTTAATTGGCTTAAATTTTTCAATTTGTTATATTTTGACTACATATTTTACTTCTATCCTATTCAAGCCTTCTAAATGTTAAAAGGAAATGACCAACAAGCTGCTGTCGAATTAACTCTTTAATCTAGTAGAGCTCATTAAAAAATAATCGTAAGTTAAGTTATAATTCCGAGTAAATCATTTAAGCCAGGACATTGCTCATGAGTCATCTATGATAAACCATTTGAAAGCAAGTTTTTCTGATGAATTTGAGCTTGCTACTGATTGACCAGCTATGACCCGCAATCAAAAGTTTCGATCGTTTTAATATTCGAATCAAATACATTTTTGTTTGTTTTACATCGTACAACTAAGTTTTCAGACCAAATTATAGCTAACAGTTTTAATCAACTTATCAAATGTCTCTTTGGATAAATACCAAAGTTTATCACTATAAAAATGTTCTCGAACTTTGATTTTCAAGCTATAACTAAATTAAGTCAAGAGAAGGTTAAATTTGTTTACAGATATGGATAGGAAATTGCTTTGTAAATTACCTTAATAGTATTCCCAAAAATCTCTGAGTATATTGAAGAATAACGAAGACAGTATTTCACCGTTATACCTTGTTGCTATGTGAAATCTGGCTGACGATTGCACAAATTTAATTTTGTTGCTGAAAGTTTGGTCCCGGTATTGCTATACCCAAATTTCAAATTTAAAAATCTATTTTTGTAATTCGAAAAAATTTCAAAGATTTTTATCCCTTTATTTTCCTGAAATGAAGAAATTCGCTTATTCTTTTGTTTTACTGTAAGTGTTTCTTCGAAGTACAGTACTATACTGTACGTTAATCCTCCATTTCTCCGAAGACATTCACAAATTCACTTTTTCTCCTCTTGTATGAGAAGATTAGATTGTGTGAAACATCCAATAAATTGAAATTCACCTTTTTCTGGTCTTGCTTCACATGCTTTCTCCATTCTTGGATCCTGGTCTCCTTGATCTCCTTTGGGAAAGATGTTAGGGGAAAAAAAGCGAATACCGAAGAATATGGAACTCAAATGGAAATGTTGACGTGGGAATTCTGCTTTTAAAAGAAGTACAATTTTGAAAGCATTCAGTTGCAAAAAATGTACAGTACTGATTTTTTCCCACTCGCTCTTATCCCCCTTATTGGTTACAATTTACTGAACAGATTTTGGCTGTAAAGAAATTAATAAAGAATTGGATTGGCTGAAAAATACATATCATTTTTGCAATTAGATGTTAAGGATTTAGTGTTATCTGGATTTTTTCCCTGATCTTCCTTGTATATTTGAAAAACTGACAAATTTTTAAACTGACTGAAGAAGCTGACCTTTTAGCTAAGTAAATCCTTCAATCAAAACCATTATCATCTTGCATGTCCCCTATCTCCCATAATTAGATTGAGTCACTGGAGCAAATAAATGTATATCTTTTTTTTCCTTTAGACTCATTTTCTCCGTTTCTTCGTTTCATTTTGTCTTTTGTGTTGCTTCAATGTTCTTCACTTTTTTCACTCAAAGAAACAGGTTTTGATCGACTTCTTTCCTTCTTTTCTTCGACTTTTCTTTACTATACTGTAGTAGAAGAAGATTCTCGGCTTTCTCACACAATATATACATCTATCTAAAGGAGACGAAAGTGAGGAAAATGCTTTTCGCTTTCTTCATTTGATTCACTCCATCCAATCTAAAGAACCACCAATCCAATCCAACACGTCTTGGATGAATATTTCAAAAAAAGTGATTTTTTTTTTTTTTTTTTTTACTTCTTTTGCTTCTCGCTATCTTTCCTTTCTCTCATAGACTTTTACACAATTTAAAGAAAAGTTTCTTTTTTTGCCATATCTTGAGAGGGCAGAAAATTAAGCGAGTATGACGTTGCCACAAGTTTTAAAATGAACTAATTATGCCGATTTTTGACTATTTAGAGAGCTTTCTTTATGACCGGCTATTCTCCCTACACAGAAATAAGCCAAACTAACGACTTGTTAAGAGATGTTTGGAAGGATCTGTCCAGAAGAAAAAGGTCTACGACCAAATAACATCATTATTTTTAATTAGGATTCCAGCTGTTAGGATGGCTCTAAAGACATAAAAAACCTTGATTATACCGTAGTTTGTCTTATTTCTAAATCAGTGAGATGCATAATACAGCATTATTTTTTACACAAAAATGTAATCTAAGAAACTTAAAATGTTTATGAAAATGCAAACATTAAAATCCTGTATTGATTACGGAAGGGAAGTAAAATGGAATACAGTACCATTTTAATCAACAATTAAGAGAAGAGTTTTGTTACATATTAAATTTTATTTTAACAAACTCAAAAACAGGTGCATTCTACATCGATTAAATTAATCTACACATGAGGCCAGACATCCCTCGTCTTAATTTTGATTGACGGATTTTGCTCAAGATAAGTTTTGATCAGACCTTTGCCATGATGACTCAAGAACTGCCTGGTGCAAGCATATACTGCAAGCTCTTCGAGTCAGGCCTAATGAATTAGTGATTTGACACTACGTAGCAATCTACGGACGACATTATTAACTATGAGACTTGATGGAACATATAATCGCAGCAGGTTGTTTAGCATTTTTCAGTATTGTACGTACATGTATATTTATCAGATAACGTTTATAATTCTAAAAAATATAAAACCTTCTTATTAATTTGCTTGATAATTTTAGAAAAAAAAGTGCTTCATCTTCTTACCTTGACATCGCTGTCGCATTTGTCAAATATCTTTATAGACACTGCATGATAAGTATCATTCTCAATTATGCAGGCACATTCATTAATTACTCAAAATGGCAGATGAAAAGTACCTTTTCTCGAGGTCTTGGAATTTTTCTCATCCATCTTCTTGTCGAGTCTGAGCGGACTTAATGGAAATTGGCATTTGGAATTAGATCATTCATCGTCTTCCATTTTAATCAATCTCTATATGTAAAAATCAGACGCATTTTCTTCTTGCAAGACAAAAGGATCGAAAAGAAAGTCTACTTTTGTATCTAATGATTTTTTTAGCTTATTAAGATTTCCTACATGTATAGTAGGTGTGGTAACACCTTTTTTCGTCAGAACTTACAGTAACTCGTCAAACACGAACTCGTCAAAACCAAAAGTCGTTTAAACACGAACTCGTTAAAGCACAAACTCGTCTAAACACAAAACATGAACTCGCCAAAGAATTTTTGTTCGCTTTTGCATGCATTTATTACTATAAAATAATACTATTAGTAAGAGATTATGGTAAGTATATATTTTTTCAATAGGAAAATCGAGGTAGGGATCTTTGTTTCATTGCCGAACTTTTTTTCACTATATTTACTACAGCCGTTGTAAAATAATATTCCACTTTTTTTCAC